>JBCEWC010006857.1:0-22322 GCA_038996855.1 Solanum aculeatissimum | reverse complement strand
AATTCAATATTGACTATAAGAGGTCGGTTTTTCTTGTATTTAATTTTTCCGCGAACAGTTTCGACCTCCAAAGGTCAATATATTATTTTTCCGCATTTTTTTCATTAAATACCGACTTCTTGAAGTCAATTTTCTGAAGTTTTTGTTTTAATTTATTTTTTTAACAAATACCGACCTCTGGAAGTCAAAAATTACCGACTTCTATTGGAGGTCGATAATTTTGAGGTCGGTATTCACTGTTTTTTTAGTAGTGACATCTTTGTTATGTTCGGGTGAATAGAATCATGGGCCTCATAAAGAATCAACTGAATTGAACCCCTAAATCTAGGACCACATAATTTGATCATTAAATTGTAGGACCCTATTTGAGCCTATAGTATCTTAGCCACCACCACTCTGTAATAATCAATCTCTAAGGGCTTTCAATGACTCATCCTCATACTATCTGGCACAAATCTGGTCAAGTAGTGAAGATTGAACCCTGATAAAGGCCAATACTCTCCTAGAGTATGAAATAACCAATCTAAGCATCCTTTTAGCTAAATACTAAATGTTTATAGTCAAGGCTCACTTCTCGATAGGCAACTATGCTAAGATACCCATAATCCACACTTTTCGATTCAAGCGGTCTGCTACTACATTCACCTTGCCCGGATGGTAGAGAATAGAGAGATCATAGTCTGCTAAAAGCTCAGTACAACATTTGCTAACTAGATTTAAGATTGCTCTGACTCATAATGTATTGTATGTCGTGGTCGGTGTAGAACTCACAATGAACTCTATATAAGTAGTGCCTTCAAATCTTGAGCATGAAGACTACCATTGCCAACTCTAGGTCATGAAAGGGGTAGTTGCGCTTGTGCACTCTCAACTGTCTCAAAGCAGATGCTATCACCCAACCCCACTGTATCAAAACACAACCTAAACCAACACAAAAGGCATCACAATACACTAGAAAACCCTCACCCTCAATTGGCAGAGTCAAGACAAGAGCAGTAGTAAGAAAGTCCTTAAGCCTCTAAAAGCTCATCGCACACTCCTGAACCATACAAAAGGAACATCCTGATGAGTCAATTGGGTCAATGATTTTGCAATAGTAGAAAATCCAATAGAGCACCTATAATAACAAGTTAATCTAACGAAGCTTTTGACCTCTATAATAGATGTGGGCTAAGCCCAACCACAGATAGCGTCTATCTTTGCTGAAACCACCATAATTCCATACTTGGTTACGTATCCTCAAAATGTCACCGACTCCAATCAAAACTCGCACTTTGAGAATTTGACATAAATTCGTTAATCTCTTAAAGTTGTAAGCGCAATCCTCAAATGCTGCAGATGCTCCTCTCTACTTTGTGAGTATGGTAGGATATCATCAATGAAGACTATAACAAAGGAGTCAAGGTAAGGCCTAAATACATGAGTTATCAAATCCATTAAGGCAACAGGGGAATTACTCAGCCCAACTTATAGTGTCTATAGAAAATTCAAAAAATAGTTTTAGGAATTTTTACTGCCCTACTCCTCAGCTAGTGGTAGCTAGATCTCAAGTCAACCTTAGAAAATACCGAATCATCCTGAAGATGATCAAATAAGCATCAATATGAGACGAGGGTAATAGTTTTTTATTGTCACCTTATTCAAATGCTTGTATTTAACACACATCTGTAAGGTCCCATCCTTCTTAACATACAGGATAGGAGCACCCCAATGATATACACTTGGCTAGATAAATCCTTGATCGAGGAGACCCTGAAGCTACACTTTGATCTCCTTAAGCTCAATGATAGCCATCCGATAAGGTGGAAGAGAAATAGGCTTAATTAATGCTCTATTCCAAATCTATAGCAAAGTAAATATCTCTCTCTAGGAGTAGGCTAGGCAAGTCAATAGAAAACACATATGGGAACTCACAAACCACCAAAATGAAACAACTAAAGGAGCCTCGTTAGATACATCATGAACATAAGTCAAATTGGCTAAGCACCTATTAGATACTAACCTTTAAGCCTGAGTATAAGAGCTAATCCTAATCGATGTGTGACTATAAGACCCCTTCCACACCACCAAGGGTATGCCATATATAATTAAGGTAGCAATCTTAGCATAACAGTCCAAACCTACATGATAAAGAGTTAGCCAATTCATGCCCAGAATAGTATCAAAATCAAGCATATCAACCAAAATAAAATTTCTCCAGGTTTTCTGTCCCTGTAAGGTGACCATACAAGATCTACATACCTGATCCACTATTAAAAATCATCTATATGGTCAAGACACGCAATGATGTTGATAGTGGCTCAAAACTTACACCTAATCCAGGAGTAAAATATATAGATACATAAGAGTAAGTATACCCTAGATCAAATAAGGTTGAAAAAAACAGTTGGCATAGAGAAACCTTACCTATAATGTTGTCGTCTGATGGCTCAACCTCTACCTTTGCGGGGGAAGCATAGAAATAGCCCTGAAGGACTTCACCATGACCCTCTATCCTACCACCTAACCTACCTCTTGAGAGCCACCCCGAACTTCCTGATGATCACCACTACGACCTTAGACCTGATCTCTGCCTCTTATTACGGGAGGCACCCATCTAACTCTACATAGAGGCGATGTTACACTACCTCAAAGGGGGAACTATCAGGACTAGTGATCAAGGCCACCATAATCATAACAACCCTAGGTAGAATGACTAGTAATAACTTTGCCACAATAGGTAAGGGGTGAATTTTGGCCCCTAGAACCCTATCCCAAGCTAGGACCTCCTTGACCCCACGTCGTTGGCACCGTATCCCTCATATTTAAGCCTAGAATGAAAGAAGGTCCTTCGTATACTAGGGTACGGTGATGTTTCCAATTATTCTCTAAAGTCTAGAGGAATAGGCCAGATAGACTGACCCTGCTGAAACCGCTGTTGGGGCCTATCATAATGCTCCCTAGGTCTAGTTTGGGGCCTTTTGTAGCTGCTCCTGTGTAGATTTCTCTTGTCACTTCCCCCTTGGGCCTCATGATGGAGCTTCTCTATGGTGAATGCATGATTAAATATTTCTCGGAAAAGGTAGCCTATTGCAACCAGTGGCTGAGTCTCGATTCTTAGTTGCACCCTCAGTCCTCGAACAAACCACCAAATCCTTTCCTCCATTGTAAGAAAGATCATGGTAGCATATTTGAGAGCTATTAAAATCTAGCCTCATACTTAGACAACGACATAGTTCCCTTCTCTAGGCTAGGGAACTGTTCATAGATCCTACCCCTGAGACTTTGAGGAATAAATCTAGCCAAAATACCTATAAAAATATGTCTAAGTCAATAGCGGGGACCTAGTTGTCCTAATCTCAACATATGAGTGCCATCAGAGTCTGGAGGGGCCCATCTAGATAGTAATCTATGAAGTTTTCTCCTATCGACTCTACTAGTCCCAAATTATGTAGTTGTTCCCAATAAAAGGTGAGAAACGTATGGGAAATTTCTCTCGCTTTCCCAGAGTACCTTGACGATGACAATTTAAGGAAGAACCCTAACTGCTTTGCTCCCAAAATGGTATAACACCACCTATAATATCTGGTTAAGTGGCAGGGGTCAATAGGCCTAGCTAAGCCTAAAAAACTAGAGAAGCATGTTGACCCTGTGATGGGTTGGGACTGGTATCAGTGCTGGAGCTAGAGATGGAGCTGGAATTAGAACTAGAGCTAGAGTTGGAACTAGAGCTGAAGTTAGAGCTTACTGTATATCCCCAAGAATTGTCAAGAACTGAGTGATAGTCACCTGTAAAGTGGGTGTCATGGCAGGTGCGGCTAGGGGCTGTACAAATCTTGGTCCCTTCGACCAAGGAAGAAATAAGAGCATCTGTGTTCTCCTCTGCCTCTATCTGGGGCTGGTGTTGTGCCTCTAAATTGACCCATACAGTGCATGAAAATAATATAAAATAGAAATGCTTTCCAGTGACATCCTGTAGCCTCTCGAGGATAAGTCACAAACGCCTTCGCACTAATCCACAAGACTCTATTAGATGTTAGTCTGTCTAAGTGAAAATGGTGACCTTGGGGCTCTGATACCAATTTATCACGACCCAATTTCTCGAGTTATGATGACACCTACCATAACCCACTAGTAGGTGAGCAAACTAATAACACAAAACTGCTAATAATAGGTTTAAGAGCAGAAATTGAGCAGAAATTGACAATTTAAGGGTCAACAAAAATATTAAATATACACATACAAACTAAATGATCCCTCCCAGAACTTAGAAGTTATAAGTACAGAACTACCTACAAAATATATACAAGCCCCCAAAGTAGGCCAAAGTAAATATAAACACGTCAGGGTAGTCAAAAAATAACAAACGATGGGCCACAAAAACTAAAGGAGACTGTAATGATCCAAAACGCAAGGTTCTCACCCTCGTCTTCGAATATGGTTGTTATAGGCTTGAATAATCAACGTTGATGTTTAGTGCTCGAAGTTTCATCGTAAAAGCAGATGCAAAGTGTAACTTGAGTACCAGATAAAGGTACTAAGTAGGCATCATAGGCCAACTAACTAAGAACACTAAAGATAATACGAAATACTAGAATAAAACATAAATAGAGGCCAAGTATAGAAATCTCTAAAGGCATGCACATGGATGTTGAGAACTAAGAATTCTAAAGTAACTAACTCTGATTGAGCCTCCATACGTCTAGAAGGTACACCATGCAAAAAATTGAAATAAAACTCAAACGAACCTCATAAGCCCGTCAGGTGCAACGAAAAGCTAAATATTCTATAAACTGAATCCATGAGTCATGATAGAGATCATAGAACCAAAATCTTATTCCAAACTCCAAATACAAAGGATAAATGATGGGGCCAGAGCAAAAATCTGGATGCACGTAAAAAACATTTCTAGAGTTGAGGATGAAGTGTATGTTTGGATGCTCTTTAACAGTATTTTTGGAGGTAAGGTTGGAGCGTAAATTCATATGCTTACTATAACTCCACTGGTGTCGAGACTGGAGCATAAATCAAATGCTCACCAAAAGATAGTAATGGTGCCAAGGTCAAAGCATGAATGTCGATGCTCACTGAGAGTACCAAAGTGACCACTAGGAGTAGTCATATTAACTACACACCCAAAAAGCCATCCACTTGAACAAAAATTAATATCTTGAACCAAATGGTAGATCGAGGTCCCCTGTGACAATGTAATTATTGGAGCTGTGAAATAGAGATTTATGGATGATAAGTCATAGAAGCAACATTACTACCTAGCTAAGGTCCACCTCTATCAGATTCAAGTATACTATGTTAGTCTATAAGGATCTAGGTCGTCTAAAATGACGTCGAGAAGAGGAAATAATACCTACAGAGTCTACAAAGATTACAAGTATATAGAATTCTAGGGCCACTTCTGATTCTGCAGTATTTTCTTTATTAATCACTCAGATTATTTCATTTCCATGATAAGATCATCCACTAGCCTAAGCCTGAATCAAGGCAAACATGCTAAGTTTATATGCATGAATCACATACAATTTAGGCTACAAGGTGCAAATAATCAACAATACTAATACACTACCTATTGTACCTGAAAATGGCCTAAAATCAACAATTCTAGTGAGAAAGACTTACTCAACTAATTTCTTGCCCATATTCATGAAAATTCACATAAATTCATATATTCAAACTCAATCTTAAAAGAAGGGAAGTCATAGCTTACCTAAAAACTAATCATGCATGCTCTAGGTCACTTTGCCAAAGCTTTTCCCTTTTTAATGGCCTTAGAACGCTGCCATGCTATCAAAAATAGAATCACAAAGTCATTACGATCATTTTGATACTAAAATCACAAGAATCAAAGATGGACATGGACTAATTTTGAATTTAAAATCATGAATATGGGACCCACATTGAAAATTATGAAATCAACTCTACAAAGGGATCCTAAGTAGTCTCTTAAAATTGTGTCCTAAAATGGGACACAATCTGGGGCTTGAAATTAGTCCAAAATAGATCTTGTAATAAATTCTCAAATTTACACCAAATTCAACAAAGGTAGCAACTATTTTCTAAATTTTACCTCAAACGAAGTGTCTTCAATACTTTCAGACCAACCCAATATATTCTCCCCAAAAAACACACAATTTAATGCTTTGAATCTCTAAAATCAAGATTAAAATGTCAAAGAAATCATCTTTGAAACCTTAAGTATATAACTGATCATGTCTGAGAATTAAGTTAAGTAGGCCACTGAGTGACCTTCGTGAACATGGCTATTGTAGCCCATGATCAGAACGATCTAATGCATGTCCCTTCGCCACCGTGGCCAGTGGCCTGCAATCATGAAGTCCAACCAGATGGTGCACTGCAGTTGTAGCCAGGGCCCCACAATTGTGAAGCACAGAGGGGACAGTTCTTTGCGAATGTGACATAGATCCTGTGAACGGGAACAATTACTCACCTTGCACTAACATCAGCTGAAATAGCTAATTTTTGCCAACTTTGAAATCTCTGATGGGATGCTTGGGATTCATTTGAAACCCCATGGATGTAAATGAACTATGCTACTCCACTAAAATTTGCATTTCAAACTCAATGGCATAGTCAAAATTTCTATACGAGGTCGTTAGATAAAAAGTGGGTCACACTCAATTGCCATTTTTAACCAATCTGTCAAGGGGCTTGGAATGAGTCGTGAAGCCTTGGAAACTAAATAAAATGTCATTCTAGACCAAACTCGATGTTCAGGAGTTAACCAAGTTGTCAAATTTTTTATTTAGGCATGATTTCCAAGAATGTTGACCGAAGTCAAACATGGGCCAATATTGAAAGGCTAAAACACTAAATGATTTAAACTCGCACATAAAGTCTCAAAACCCGAGGTAACCATGCTTCTAGCCTATTTTGGCCATTTTCAGAGCTGATGGAATTGTCAAAATCTCATTCTGAGTCATTTGCTGGCATTTGTTTTAACCAAAGTTAAGTTTTAAAGTTATAATAGCCTTAAGGTATGAAAAGTTGTACATAATCCAAATGAATGGTCAGACGATTAAATTGTTAGTACCAACAAGTCATAAATGACTTGGGGCCTGTATAAGAAAGCTTTGATCGATGAAAAGAAGGTAGGAACATAAAAATGACCTAAAGGGTCTTTACAAAAACATATAATTATATTGGAACAGATATTGTCACAGAAAAGAAAATACTTCTTATAGTGCACAAAAAAGAACATTAACTCATATTGGAAAACATATTGTCCATTAATTCATTAGAAATTTATCTTTTCTATGACTTCGCCAACTAGGAAAATTCTCAAATCAGATAATTTTAGAAATAGACCCTATAATTAGTACAATTATAAGGCAGAAAAAATCATTTTGAATATACTTCCAAACCTATTAAAACATTTCCCATGAGAGAATGATACAACCAACTTACATTACAATAAAAAAAAGAAAAATATTCTCAGAGTATATGTCACAGCCCAACCCCTCAGGTCGTGATGACACCTACTGCAGCCCATTAAAAGGTAAGCGTAGCCCATAGCCTAAAACCATAGGTAATAGACTATTCCACAATAGTCAACCTTATGAACTGAAATACTGCAAACCAAAGAGAAAAAATATAAGATAGAAGAAATAAAATACAGGAACCCACCCCAAGACCTGACATTAGTAAGTATTCAAGCGTATAATACACAAAATAAGAATACAAAGCTTTTACAAACACAAGATCAGTATAGGCCATCTCTGAATACAAAATAAAGACTAGCCTAAACAAGTACAGTTGGAAATCGGTAACTCCGGATGCCAAAAGCTCAACCCAATCTTCTAAATCCATAGCAACTCTACATGAAATCCAATCCATAGCAAGAACTCATAATACAATCTGTAGGAGGCATAAGTATAGTATGAGTGCCAAAGAAATGGTACCCAGAAGGCTTAGGCCGACTAAGCTCCACAGATATAGCAAGTATAAATATCATATAAGCAAGACAAGTACAAACACAAGTAAAAAGACAATAGATTCAATCATGATAGAATAGACAATGATAGATAAAGAACGAGATGCATGGGTAAAGAAAATGAGACAAGAAGCGATAGAATAGATAATGAAAGATAAAGAATGAGATACAAGGGGCAAAGAAGATGGGACAAAAATCGTACTCAAGAGAAATAGGTTTATCATCATATGCTATCAAGAAAGATGGGCTATAAAGTCTACTTAGCAAGGTACAAGCTATGGTAATCACAAAATATATACAAGTAACCTAACAACCTCGAGATTATTCCAATCCAACCAAGTAGGGAGTATCACATTCAACCAACAGAATAAACAAGTCTCACAATTAATCATTAACTAATAGTACATCACAAATAATTATAAATATAATACAATCAAATAATAACCAACCAACATGCCATATCGCTGGATGGTACAATTAGCCAACATAACCTAGTTGGTATCCCATACTACTGGGGGGTGCCAACCAACAACCAATATACTGATGACAGACAGTGCATGTGAATGCAAGATATGTATTAGGAGCTCTTCATGGTGCATATCCACAACTGTATAGACCTATCCCAGCTTTTCTAGCAAGGTAGGACTCATGTGACAGCTCCATCCATAACAATGGTACTCATGTCAAGAAGGTTCCACATGGGCGTAGATAACTCACATACACCGTCTGGGCCAAAATTAGGTCTTACCATTATCTTTGTTGATAATACTAGAGAAATAATAGAAGCCATAACAATCCATAGAGGGCGTCAATATACCAGTTAGTCAAATTATAAAATTAAGGTCATCTCGAATGCCTCTATAGTCGAAACTAGAAAGAGCACGCCCTTGACACCTTATAAGTATCAAAACTCAAAAACTAGGTGATCCAAATGGTATGCCTCCCATTAAAATTAGTTTGAAACCAATTTTGTATCAGTAGTTTGAAAACCACCCTCCCTCTTCATGCATGATAATGATGAGCCACTACATAAACCGAGATCATACCACAAAATAAGTGTGAGTGAGCAACCAATGCAATGCATGCCCTCATCAGTATCCAAATAAGACACACAAGATTAGAAAATCAACCACTGCCGCTATATTATGAAGGGTGAGAGAACTAATATTGAGTCTGACTGCTCCTAAAATAAGCCCTTGAGCCCAATCATGTAATACCTCAACAATTCTTAACTAAGATCGAGCCATTCTTCATATGCATATAAGGTTTTACCAAATTTATTCTTAATTGAAAATATCTGTTAGGGTAAATTCTTCCATGTGAAAATAGATTTAGAGGCAAGTTAAGGTCACAAGATCCCTCTAGTACAAAGTTCAGTTAAAAGCTTCCTTACCGATTGAGTTTCGATATAAAGTTTTATAAAATCTAGGTGATCCAATGACTCCTAATATATCTATGATTTTAGGATCAATTATCAAGTATTTAAAGTGTATTAGATATGGTTTAGGGTCATTAGGGATCTTTTACATCAAATCAAGTCTAAAGAATTTCTATTGACTACGTTTTCAGATGAGTTTATAGAAGGGTCAACTTCGAATGATAAAATATCCTAAAATATAAATATTTTAGATGGATAACAACCTATTAAATTAAAGTTCTCTAAATCCTCTTTCTAACGCCACAAAGATTGCCTCCTTTTGAGTTCAGAGTAAACAGTTATGATCATTTTAGTGAAGCCTTATCAGGTAGAGTTTTCTGGGCCAACATCTACGAAGCCTGACCTAGGAGTTGTAAATGGGTTAATGACCCATAAACTCATCCTTGTGAAAAGTTTCTCCAAGTCAATGTTTGGGCCCCAATTCCTACGAACCCAACTATGGGTCGTCAAAAGCTTCCACAGACCGTAGTTTTGGCCCGTAAAACAAGGTCCAAGAACCTTAAAGTTTGGCAAAGTTCCTACAGTTGGCTTCTACGTCCCGTAGAAGTTTTTATGGATCATAGATTTTATCTTAAGTTTCCCATGCCTTGACCAGTGTTCAATCCACAAGAAGAGTCCATAATTATCAAAAGTTATGACCCTTACTTAAGGTTTCATAGTTCTCAAGCCCAAAGTTAGTCTCTTAATTCAACCACAAGTTGACAGGATGAGCCATGAAAGGATCTATGACCTGTAAATGTTGAGCATAGATCCAAAGCCTGAGTTACCAAATTTTACGACCCTTAGTCTACGAGTCGTAGCATGATCTATGACCTATAGAAGGGGTTTTGTAGATCAGTCTAGTAAATTTAATAAAGGTCAATTTCTTCTTTTTCACTCTTTTTTAATCAAACCCTGGATGATTTGGAATTATTTAGAGTCCCTTATAAATAACCAATGAATTTTTTCTCTCATAATTACTTGGAATATATTGAGAGCAAGTTGAAAAGGAGAAAAAGCTAGGATTTCATGAGTATTCATTGAGTTCTTCAAGAATCTAATCCTTCCAGGTATGTAAGACCATCATAGCATTGGATTGAGTTCGTCCACGTGCTCCACTTCTATGTTTATATTTTAAATGAGTATTGAATTGAGTAATAATCTAGTCTTTGAATTTTGATCGAGTTAATTTTTATTCTACTAAGTTCTTTATAGTTATGCATTAAGATTATTTTTATTTTTATCTCCCATAGTTTGAATTGTTGTTCATAGTTACTTTCCCATGAACCTTAGTTGAGTTGATGATGTTTTGAGGAAAGCGTTATTTTAAATCCCGGTTATGCATATTTTGAATAAAGATGATGAATTTTTATACATTGACAAAAAGAATGATATGAATTGATATTATATATGATTTTTATTGAGTCCAAAGGATTGTATTTTGAGAAAAGAGTCTTGATGAGATTAAATGATTTTTAAAGCATGTTTTATTGAATTTTTGAAAAGCTTGAGCATTGATTTTAAATGAGTTTGAACATTGAGTTAAATGATGTTTTGAGGAAAGCGTTTTGAGGAGATGTGAATGACTTTTTGAAGCATATTTTAAATAAAGGAGCAGGATGAGATCAGATAAAATTGAATTGATGAGAAGGTCCATCATGACCTGATGAGATGTTTTAAAATATTAATAGATATGAGCACATGTTTTGGGAGGAGTATTAGCACCGATTTTGGTAAGAGTACAAATGACTCAAATTCCAGTAACCAACATAGGAAAGGATCAAACCAAATGATTCTTCATTTTTCCCAAAAAAGAACTTTAAATTATGGATCCAATAAGATGAATCATCTTTACTCTGTCAAGGTATTATGCGGTTGCGACAACGACAATACTTATTACGCGGTTGCGACAACGACAATACTAAGTGCTGCATCATTACTTGCTCATATGGTGATGGTTGTCGATTAAAGAAACTCCCTAGTGATGATAATTGAATTTGGCTTAACTGAATTGCATATGATTGGGTCGATTTAAAATGTATCATTTTATATTGTTTTAAACTTGTATATCATATTGAATTGAGTTGAGCCTTATTCTTGTCATTGAAATTTTCTTGAATTTGTTCTATTCTCTTCCATAGAGTACATTTCATGTATTGATGCCACTAGACATTGCATCATTTTATGGTGCAGATTCAGGTTAGATCCTCAACATACGCTTCATTGAAGATCTAACTAGAGTTCCAAATAGTGGTGAGACCTCCTTGCTTTCGGAGAAATATTTTTTTATTGTAGTCTTTTTATTTTTAGTTCCTTGAGGTAGACTTGAGATTGTTTTGGACCCTTCACATGAGTTGATAAATGCTTCATACACTAAGTTAAATAGAGTTAAAGTGGAGTTTGTCTTCTTTTCAGAGTAAATTTTGAAAACTATTATTTATTTATTTGAATTGAAATATTGAGTTATTTTATTAAGAGAAAACTATTTTATATGATGATTTAAATGCCTACTTGAGTACTATCATTTTGCTTCATAGAGTCGTTGATGCCACTCAATCCTACAACTCAAAGGAAGCAGGGACGATTGTTATCAGCATATTACCCAACTTTGGAGTCGGTGTCAAATCCCACAGGGAATGGTGGTTCAAAAAGCGAAGTATTTCATTGAATTAGGAAATTGTAGGTTTAAATGAGGGGTTACAATAATTAAAGATTGAGATTTGGCAATTAACAACTAAAAATTAGCAAAACTAACGACAAATATAGAAAGATATTGGGAATGTGCAAATATGGGACTAGATCTACTAAGCTGGGTCTAAATATTTGTTTAAATCGAGTTAAGCATGAGTGAATAGGCTAGGATGCTAGTAACCTAAGTTTAATTACGACACAAAGGTATTTCTCATGATTCAACTACTATAACATACGCGGGTCGCTCTAGGACAAGCCTGGCCAGAGAAATCACAGCAAACCACCTACTACCTTAGCCATTGAACCCATGGGTATGACATTCAACTGAAACCCTGAAGGATTTCTGGATAATACATCCATTCCACACTCTAAACGACTCATATTAAAGCAATAGTTAGAGATCTTAAGTAAACCCTATATTTGCAACCTTGAGATTATATGTGAAACTAAGAAATGGACATAAATTCACTCAGTTTAACAACAATATAGTCAAAATAACAAAGACCCAACAATAGAAATCAAATACCCATATCAGATGCACACCCCCAACATGGGGTTTTAGCCACTCATGCTAGAAATTAAAGATTCAAATACCAATATTTGCATCTGAGTACATGGAATAGGGATTAGAAGAGAAAAGTTGATATCAACAAGATAATTTCTACAAATTAACCTTCTCCCTTGTATTATTGAGAAAGAATGTTCTAAGTACCCTTATCTCACTCTCTCTCTCTCTCTCTCTGGAATTCAAAGAGAATAATCTATACAATGTCATTTTCCAAAATTGCTTAAATAGTCCATGCAAAATCATCAAATTTTATGCATTAACTTGCAACTCGGTGGTCAAGGTCGGCTATCACCGAGTACTCCAATGATGCCCTGAATATGCACTTGACTGCTTTCCTTTGAATTCCTTTGTAAGCCCAGGTCTCTGCAATATTGGGTGGTGATTCTCTTCTCTGCATATCCTATTTGACGATATGTTGAATTCCCAACTTCATCTCCCTTCTGTCATGAGCTTGGGGTCCTGAGTTCTGTAACATTAGGTGGTCTTAACAGCAAGTAGGCGATACACCGACTTGGTTCGACGATGTCGATTCAGACCACCCTTCTGGTAAGAAATTGAGACTTGGTTGCTAGATTGTTAGGTAGTCTACCTTTTTTACACCTTTTCTCCTTTTCTAAGTCTTGTTGAGTGTTGTCCTCTTGTGCACTTTTATCTCTATTCCTGACACATCATATGTACATTAGTAAGAATTTGGAACAAAATAGCACATTGAGGACAATAATTATTTGGATTATAAGCCTAAAATGAGTCTGAGACATAGACTCATTAGTACCCCCAACCTAAGCCTTTGCTTGCCTTCAAACAAATCAAGAATCAATCACTCCATTTTAGAGCTTGCACACAGGACCACAGGGAGCAACGCATACAGTTCCACCTTTTTTATTCGATCTCGAACTTCCACAAACCACTTACATGATTTTGAAGCTTCAAGAGATGACTAAGGAGTAATAAAAATATGGTTGAATCATAATTGCTCATGTAGCTGCTAATCATTGCCTAAAAGCATCACCAGTTTCCCTCACACCCCCAACTTTGTCCTTTGGCTATCACTTTTATCTTTTTAAGATCAAGAAAAGATTGGTAATGAATAGAAAGGAATTATCTTTCATAATTACAAATCAAGGTTTCACGGTTTCCAAAGAAAGGATTAAGGCTCAAAAGGGTTTCACTAAGAAATCAATTCATTGTCACAGGAGGTCAATATGGTTAAAGTGGACTAAGGGAACCAAAGGAGGGCTAAGGTCCTTTCCTAATCCAGAATCAACTAAATCACTCTTCAAAACAAACTGGCAAGTTCTAGATGTTATAAAACATTCCTTTCAACAAAATCCTGATGTTCACAATGGCAAAATGGATTCTCCTTCAAACAATGGCAACACACATAACTTTTTGATCATCGCATATCCAAGCTAAATCACCCACATAGTCAACTCAAGATGCATCAAATCTATTCATGGATTGATTTATCAAGACCACGACTAATTGGTGAGTTATTACATGCTCCTCGTCCATGACACCATCCGAATCAAAGATATGGATTATAGATACTCGGATTGCTAAGGACTAGAGACATGACATTTTCATTTGAATGGCTTTTCACATATGCATGAGATTTGCCAACAAAGGACATTATTTGCAATCATTCATCCATTCAATTCAAAAAAGAAGACTACTCTATAACAACCCAATTAAATATGGAAAAAGAAGACTACTCTATAAGAAAATTAAATATGGAAAAAGAAAACAAACACTACTCTATAACAACCCAATTAAAATTATTTACAAACAAAAATGTAAAATTGTCTCAAGCACACATCAACAAAAACTTAAAATTGAAACAATGTCTCATAAATCAAGTCATCAAATAGGGCATCCAAAAGCTCATCCCCTCCTAAATAAAAAAAACATTATCCTCAATGTGTAAGGAACAACAATAATTAATTATAAAAGGAAGGAATGAGTGTTAGAATCTCCTTGATCCAAACTAGTCATGCGGTGGCAATGGTAGTAGAGCTGAAGAATTGGTCGAGGGGGCATCAATGCCTTCATCTTATGGTGCACTCTCTAGATCAATCAATGACCTTTCGTGCTCGGGGTCACGTACACTGGATGTGCCTATCATGGACATGTCTAGGAGAGATGTCTTCTTCACTGTTTCCATGATTTAGCCTTCTACCCATGCCAACTCTTCACTCTCATCTTGTCTAGCACCAACTCCCAATCCTTCTTCATCAGTCTCGAGGTTCCCATAATATTAGTTTCGGCATCGCCTTCACCTGAGACATCCACATTCATCAAATTATCAGGAGCTATGTTTTTGTCAACCCTACATGACACTTCTAGTCTATCCCAAAATTTACTCAAATCTGTGGACTTTAGAGATGCCATCTTGTTATTCAAAGTGTTAATGTCAGCTTTTATGGACAATGTGCCTTTATCATCAACACCTTTATTCTCCTCCGCTGTCACTCTCTCCTTCAAACTGGCCAGCTCTTTTCCATGGTCATCAATCATCACCTCAAGCCTGTCCATCCTCAATTTTTGTGCCTTCATTAACTCACGTTGCTTAGCCTCGACCTCCATGTATAGCTTCAATGCTTTGGATATGTCCATCTCAATCAGCGTAGGCACAGAAGACTCAACCCGAGTAGCATGAAGATCATCTATTTTGTCTAATCAACTAATGCCAAAAATAGTGGCCCTAGTGATCGGGGGTTGGTCATCTTTGGCCTATGGCTCTGCTAGATTTCCAACAGTGGGGAGTGGAGTTGAAGAGAAAGGTAATAAGGGAGAGGAAGAAGTTATACCTACCTCTGGGGCCAGCTCTGTAGTGCCGTACTCGAGGGCCTTAGCATCAACTACCGATGTTTTCTCTACTAGCTTCTTCCTTGCCTGATCATCCTTATCTCTTTGGAACTCAGCCTCTATTCTTTGGATGTTCGTAGATGATGTTAGAGTAACCTCCACATTGATCTTTTTATTTCTAGAAACTCCGACCTACTTACATAAAGCAGTAATGAGGCTTGGAAAGGGTAATGAGGTCTACACTTCCTTTTCCCTAGTGAGGATCTCTGGGGTGATGATTACACCATGGTCAGTCTCACCAGTGCCACTTTAGATTGTCTAAGTATTGACTCGTTTTGCAACGACATCAAGTTGTTGTTGATGAATCCAAACCAAAACCTTGCTAGAATGTTCATCTCTTTCTTCTCAATAATTGCTCCCTCCTCTAACCACAAGGAAACTGGAATTCCGATCATAGGGGCCAATAGGCATTAAGATCCTCAAGAGCTTTGTGTCGTATCATATCTTCCAGGTCTCTTTGAGCTTGATTTGTGCATCCCAATATGTCATTGATCTCAGTCTCGCTGCATGTGACTTGCACTCTTCAAACCTCTACAGTATCAAGAGGTTTGGGTGTTGGATTCACCCCTCTTCTACTCTTCGGAATGGCCTTACCATAGGCCTTATAGAACTCTTGCACCATTCTTGGAATATATGGGTCCTGAGGTTTGGTGAATTTTTGGAACTTAAGAAAGTCCCAAACTTTAGGGTACCGATCAACAACTCCATCCATTAATAATCACTTATCCTCTAGAATATTTCTGTGTTCCCTTTCTTTCGTCCGTTCAAAATCCTTGAAGTTACTGTCCCTTGAATTCTCTTAGAGAGTTGAGGAGGAAGATCATGGATACTATTAGACCTGACTTCATTCCTTTGCATTTTGGGATTTTGTTTCTTCATGCAAAAGTGAAGGCCTAGTCAACTTTCCCAACACATGCTTTCACTTAGTCATTCCTGCAAAACAAACTCAGAATAATGTGTAAGCATCAATCATAGGGAAATTAGGTTCAGAATCATGCACAAAGAAATAATTAGGGTTGATAGGTCTGTTTGATTGTAAAACATGTTTGGCGAGCTGCCAAACTGATTCGGCGAGCCACCGAACTGATTCGGCGAGCCGTCGAACTGATTCAGCGGCCATATAGAGGATTGCCTTTTTGCATTATTTTCACACTTTAAATCACTATTATTTTCGGTGATAGTTTCGTGAGTTCAACGATCCACTGAATTAATTCAGCGGTGAAAAATGCCATCGCCTAAAGTTGCAGATCCAAAAATGAACATTACTCAGAAAAAATGGTGTGTCTAAGAGTTCGACGCATCACCTAGTTCACTTCAGTGGTCAAAAGGCAGTCAAACCAACGATCGTTGTTTCAACTTGGCTATTCACCGATCATCTCTATCAGGTCACCCCTTTTTAGATTCACCTCAGATCCTCCTTCTTCCATCTTGCACAAATCAACACCCATAATTGAAACATAAATAATAAAAAAAATCACTAACCACCTCGGGTTTCCTCCCAAGAAGTGCCTTAGTTAACGTTGTGGTACGTAGTAGTTCCTCCTTTTCCTCAAGTCACTGTTGATCAGTTTGTCACTGACAACACTTGGGGATCCTCTCCTTGCTTAATAGTTTTGCAGATATTGAAAACCACCTCCTTATTATTTACTCTGAACCTAAGGCCCCACTTTCTACATCCACAACGGCTCTTCTAGTGGCTAAGAATGGCCTTCCCAAGATACTCAGTACATCGGTGTCCACCACACAATGTAGGATCATGAAATTAGTAAGAAGAAAGAATTTGTCTACCTTTACCAGAACATCATGTAATATTCCAACCGACCTTTTGATGGACCGTTCAACCATGAGTAGCTGCATTGCTGTTGGTGAAGGGTTCTCTAACCCCAACTCTTCAAATATGGCTAAATCCATAAGATTTATGCTTGTACCTAAATCATATAATGCCTTATTGAACTTTGATTCTCCAATGGTGCATGGTATAGTGAATGTACCTGGGTCCTCTTTAATTCACAACCAACTTCTGTGTCAAGATAGCACTACAATTATGAGACACCTTGATTGTCTCACACTCAAGAGTCCATTTCTTTGTGACCAACTCTTTCATGAATCTTGTATAACCTGACATTTCAATTAATGCTTCCACAAGTCAAACATTTATTGACAAAGAGTTGAACACAAAAAGAAATTTCTAAAACTTAGCCTCCTCCCCCTTCTTTTTCAACTGCTGAGGGAATGGAGAATCAATCTTTTCTCCTGAGGCACTTTTGACCTCACATCTAAACTAGAATTTTTGGGAGATGATCTTTTGACATTCATTGTGTCATTCCCCACCTTTTTTTTTCAATACCCTTAGGGTTGCCAAGAGCGTCATCACTTTTGCCATTTTCATCAACAACCATTTGCTTATCAATTTTAACTTTCACTTCGTCTTTGTCCTCTTCATCAACAACAGGTGTAGGCTTCACACTCTCTAACACTCTTTCACTCCGGATAGTAATAGCTAAACACTGCCGGTCACCACTCTTGGGATTTGCTACTTCATCGCTGGGAAATCCACCTTTTGGCCTTTGATTAAGGCGGGCTGAGATATTTCCAAGTTGAGTCTCCAAGTGTTTGATAGAAGTTGAGTGTGAAGTCACCGTTTGACTTAGCTGAGAGAAGTCCAATTTCATCTTCTTCAACACTTTGTCAGATGCCTCAAATTTATTCAATATCCGGGCCAACATGTCTTCTGTCCTGAAGTTCTCCTGATTCACCATAGGTCAACAACTTTCACCCTATCGTGGGGTGGAATATACCTATTCCTTGCCCTGTCACATTTTCTCCAACCCCCAACTTGAGGTTGGTCAGGCCATACACGATCTCACCATCCAACATTATTATTGGTCCAACCTTGATTCCTGGGTAGCCTTGGAAAAGCCGACCGAGAACCCTCCATTTGATTGCCTATCGTCCTCCATTTTAACACATATTCTTCAACATAAAAAACAACAAGAAAGCAGTAAAATAAATTCAACTACAAGAACAAAATTCAACAAACACTGTCAAGAACTAGCACAATTCCCCGGCAACGACGCCATTTTTGAAGCCGCTCAATCCTACCACTCAGAGGAAGCAGGGATGGTCGTCATCAGTATATTATCCAACTTTGGAGTCAGAGTCGAATCCCACAAGGAATAGTGGTTCAGGAAGCAAAGTATTTCATTGAATTAGGCAATTATAGGTTTAAATGGGGGGTTACAATAATCAAAGATTGAGATTCGGCAGTTAACAACTAAAATTAGCAAACTAACAAGAGATATAGAGATATATCGGGGTTATTTAAATATGGGACTAGATCTACTAAGTTGGGTCTAAATATTTAACTAAATCAAGTTAAGGATGATTAAATAGTCTAGGATGCTGGTGACCTAAGTTCAATTACGACATAAAGGTGTTTCGCATGATTCAACTACGATAACATACGTGGATCGCTCTAGGAGATGCCTAGCCAGAGAAATCACAACAAATCACCTACTACCTTAGCCATTGAACCCATGGGTATGACATTCAATTGAAACTCCAATGGATATTTGGCTAATACATCCATTTCACACTCTAACTACTCAGATGAAAGCAATAATTAAAGATCTGAAGTAAATCCCAAGTTTGCAACCTTGAGATTATAAGTAAAACTATGTAATGGACATAAATTCACTCAGTTTAACAACAATATAGTCAAAATAACAAAGACCAACAATAGAAATCAAATACCTATATCAGATTCATACCCCCAACAAGGGGTTTTAGCCACTAATGCTAGAAATTAAAGATTCAATACCAATAATTGCAGTTGAGTACATTGGTAACAAGGATTAAAAGAGAAAAGTTGATTTCAACAAGCTAATCTCCATAAATTTGTGCCTCAACAAGCTTGAAACCCTCTCCCTTGTACTATTGAGCAAAAATGTTCTAAGTACCCTAATCTCACTCTCTCTCTATCTGGAATTCTGAAGAAAATAATTTGTATAATATCCTTTTCCAAAATTTCTTAAATAGTCTGCGCAAAATCATGGAATTTTGTGCATTAACTTGCAACTCGACGGTCAAGGCCGACCATCTACGAGCACTCTGGTGATGCATCGAATATGCACTTGACTGCTTTCCTGTGCAGTCCTTTTGTAAGCCTGGGTTTCTGCAATATTGGGCGGTGGTTCTCTTCTCCTTATATCCTATTTGGTGATACGCCGAATTCCCAACTTTATCGCCCTTCTGTCATGAGCTTGGTGTCCTGAGTTCGATACAATTAGGCGATCTCAGTAGGCAATACGCCGACTTGGTTTATCAATGTCGATTCAGACCGCCCTTCTGGCAAGAACTTAAGACTTGGTTGCTGGATTGTTAGGCGGTCTTACTGAGCATTAGGAGATACGCCGACTAGGTTGGCGATGCCACTTTTGTCTGTAATTTTTACACTTTTGCTCCTTTTCGAAGTCTTGTTGACTGTTGTTCTCTTGTGCACTTTTAGCTCTATTTCTAACACATCAAATGCACATTAGTTAGCACTTGGAACAAAATAGCACATTAAGGACAACAATTTTTTGCATTATAAGCTCAAAATGAGTCTGATATATGGACTCATCAGTCTTCTACTAATTGAATAAATGATCAGGCCAAGAGATTCACTTGGGAGCCAAAAATAATTTTGGAGTGTCGGCCACGCCTAGGGTACCCTTTCAGGGCATGACAAATCAGTAATAAATAATCATAATTCAATAAGAATGTCACCAACATACATCTAAATATATAGCTAAGGAATGTCAGGCGGCTAAAATCAAGTTGGAGGGAGACAATATCTCTAGAATTGATGCCTAACCCCAAATCCATAATTCCCCAATCAACAACCAAGCAGAGCTAAATCATACCTATGGATACAACAAGTCACTTGGGCCTCAAGGACTAGCACAAGATACACTATATAGAAACAAGTCCTATCAAAGCCACAAATAACTATGAAGCGTATAAATTTCATATAGAAGTTTCTAAGGTTAAACCCTAGTCTAGGGTCACCCATTTAACTCTCAAAAAGGGTACTCATCCTAAATCACACCAGAAGCAAGGCATCAAGCCTAAACTGAGGTCTCCGAGACACTATACTAGTCTAAGGCTCAACCAAAAATAATGAAAATCGAATCAAACGGAAGGAACAAAAAACTAGAGGGATACAATCCAAATTCAAACTAAATCTATACTAAATATTATCAAGAAGAGCTTAGTCAAGAACGATGATTACTGCCTACCTAAAAGCTAATCACACGCGTTCGAATTTATCGCGCAAGAGCTATACATGCCCGATTTACCTCTAATCATTTCACACTATCAAAATATTGATCACCACATCAATACAGACGTTTTAACACCAAAAATGCATTTTTTAAAGACAAATCCAAAATTGGATCTAAAATGGGATGGTGGACCCATGATGGGAATCCTGAAATCAACCCCGTATAAAGATTCTATATGACTTATTCAGCTTGAACCTTGAAGTGGGACATAATTTGATGCTAAAAAATTGGCAAAATTAGATCTTCAATAAAGGTAAAGAGAAAGGGCAGGGCAGTCCCTTTAGGGCAAAACTTACCTGCACACGATGCCTTCTCGAATACTCCACCATGTATCTATGATCAAAACTAACCCAACACACTTTGAATCACCTCAAATGGAGGTCCCTAGCTCGACTAATCACAAAATTAATATATGAGGTTGGGATGGTGCATGACTGGTCTTATTTAAAAAGACTAGTCAAACTTGTTCATAACAAATGCATGGTTGAGGCAAGCGATCACAACCCACTCAGAATTTGTGCATTGCAAAGGCGGAGTTTCGGCTCGCATTCTCAGAGAACAAACAGCGTAACCTCGTGATCACGAAGGTCTGGGTGATCAACCTTCACGAACGTGATCCTAGACACATGAACGCAAAGAACAACTTGGCGTACACCAGCTGAGATGAACAACTAGTTTGTCAGGTTGAAAAATCTTAGATGCGGTGTCGGGATTTGTTCAGAACCCCGTGCACATAAATAAACTATGCTACCCACCGAATTTAATATTCTAGACTCAACATTGCAGTGAAATTTGCAATAGAGATTTTTTTGACAAAAATTGGGGTCCCACGCCCAAGCACCGCTTTACGACTAAATCCACAAGAGGGCTCGGGATGAGATTGCAAATCTGGAAACATGCACGAAAGGTTGTTCTAGACTAAAGTCGACTTAGAGTTGACCGCACCGATGAATTTCTCATTCGAGCCCGATCATCAAGAATGTTAGCCAAAGTCAAACTTCTAGTAAAGCTGAAAGGCTAAAATGCCTGATGGCATAAACCCACACCTGTAGCCTCGGGAATTGAGTTGACCACTCTTTTAGCCTAAAATAACCATTTTGGAGTTGATGGAACCGTCAAAATTTCATTGTGAGACTTTTTTTTTTAGAGTTTTGATTGAAGTCAACTGTTCAAACTCTAAGGACTTCAAAACACAGAAACGGGCATAAAAATCAAATAAAATGATTAGGTGATTGAATTGTAAGTGCCAGTAAATCATAAATGTCTAGGGGCCGCTATAGAAAACTCTAAATGCTGAAAAGATGGAAAAACAAAGAAAATGATCTAAAGGATCATTACAATATGACCATACTTGTGTAAATAAATAAAATAATTATAAGAAATTTAATAAAAAGGTGTGATTTTCTTTCAAATCAAACATAAGAAGGAATTAAATCAAAGTAATGATTGACACTTTTTTTTTCTGTAGGTCCTTTAACAGGTATAAAATCCTCTTAGATTACAAGGCTAGTA
>JBCEWC010006856.1:0-18013 GCA_038996855.1 Solanum aculeatissimum | reverse complement strand
CACGATTCATGGAGCTGGCCGGGGCTCGGGGCCAACTTTTCTAAAATATTATACCGAGGAATCTGTAATGAGCTAGGCAAGAGGCCCAGGTGGCCCGCCGGGGTTGGATACAGCCTGGTAGTATTTTATGGGCAAAGGAACAAGAAACAGGCGATTTGGGCAATATTTTGTGTGTGTTAGCCCACAGTTCCATCAGTTGCTCGGGGCCTGGGGCCAACTTTCTAAAACAATTATACCGAGGGGTCTGTAAGGAGTCAGACAAGAGGCGCAGGTGGCCCGCCGGGGTTGGATATGGCCTGGTAGTATTTTATGGGCCAAAGAAAAAGAAACAAGTTATTTGGGTAGTTTTTCGTTGGTGTAGCCCACGGTTCCTGGCGCTGCCCAGGGCTCGGGGCCAACTTTGCAAAAAATTTATACCGAGGGGTATGTAACGAGCCCGACAAGAGGCCCACCGGGGTTGGATATGGCATGGTAGTATTTTATGGGCTAAGAAAAAAATAGGCGATTAGGACAGTTTTTCGTGGGTGTTAGCCCACGGTTCCTAGAGCTGACAGGGGCTCGGGGCCAACTTTTTCAAAAAATTATACCGAGGGATCTGTAATGATCTAGGCAAGAGGTCCAGGTGGCCCACCGGGGTTGGATACAGCCTGGTCGTATTTTATGGGCCAAGGAAAAAGAAACAAACGATTTGGGTAATTTTTGTGTGTGTTAGCCCACAGTTCCTGCCGTTGCTCGAGGCTCGGGGCCAACTTTCTAAAACAGTTATATAGAGGGTTCTTTATGGAGCCAGGCAAGAGGCGCAGGTGGCCCACCGTGGTTGGATATGGCTTGGTAGTCTTTTATGGGCCAAGGAACAGGAAACAGGCGATTAGGGCAATTTTTCGTTGGTGTTAGTCCACGGTTCCTGGCGCTGCCCAGGGCTCGGGGACAACTTTCCCTAAAAATTATATCGAGGGGTCTGTAACGAGCCAGGAAAGAGGCCCAAGTGGCCTATCGGGGTTGGATATGACCTTATAGTCTTTTATGGGCTAAGGAAAAAAATAAGCGATTTAGGCGGTTTTTTGTGGGTGTTAGCCTATGGTTCCTGGCGCTGCACGGAGCTTGGGGCCAACTTTCCCAAAAAATTATACCGAGAGGTCTGTAATGATCTAGGCAAGAGGTCCAGGTAGCTCACCGGGATTGGATATGGCCTGGTAGTATTTTATGGGCCAACGAAACAAGAAATACATAATTTGACCAGTTTTTTGTGGGTGTTCGCCCACGGTTCCTAGCACTACCCGGGGCTCGAAGCCAACTTTCCCAAAATATTATATTGAGGGATCTATAACGAGCCAAACAAGAGGCCCAAGTAGCCCGACGGGGTTCAATATGGCTTGAGAGTATTTTATGGGCCAAGGAACAAGAAAAATATAATTTGAAAAGTTTTTCATGGGTTTTAGCCCACGGTTCCTGGCGTTGCCAGGGGCTCGGGGCCAACTTTTCAAAAAAAATATGTCAAGGGGTCTGTAATGAGCTAGGTAAGATGCCCAGGTGGCCCGTCGGGGTTGAATATGGCCTGGTAGTATTTTATGGGCCAAGGAACAAGAAACATGCGATTTGGGTTATTTTTTGTGGGTGCTAGCCCATGGTTATGGCGCTGCGAGGGGCTTGAGGCCAACTTTACCAAAAACATTTGCCAAGGGATCTGTAAAGATCCAGGCAATAGGCCCAGGTTGCTCACCAGAGTTGGATATGACCTGGTAGTATTTTATGGGCCAAGGAACAAGAAACAGACAAATTGGATAATTTTTCGTGGGTGTTAGCCCACGGTTCTTGGCGCTGCCTGGTGCTCGGGGCCAACTTTCCCAAAACTTTATATCGAGGGATCTGTAAAGCTCCAGGCAAGACGCCCAGGTGGCCCGCCGAGGTTGTATATGGCCCTGTAGTCTTTTATGGGCTATGGAAAAAAATAGGTAATTTGGGCAGTTTTTCGAGGGTGTTAACCCATGGTTCCTAGCGCTGCTTGGGGATCGGGGCCAACTTTCCCAAAAATTGATACTGAGAGGTCTGTAACGATCAAGGCAAGAGGCCAAAGTAGCCCGCCGTGGTTGGATATGGCCTGGTAGTATTTTTTGGGCCAAGTAACAAGAAATAGGCAATTTGGGCAATTTTTCATGGGTGTTAGGCCACGGTTCCTGGCGCTGCCTGGTGCTCGGGGCCAACTTTCCCAAAACGCTATATCGAGGGATATGTAAAGATCCAGGCAAGAGGCCCAGGTGGCCCGCCAAGGTTGTATATGGCCCTGTAGTCTTTTATGGGCTAAGGAAAAAAATAGGCAATTTGGGCAGTTTATCGTGGGTGTTAGCCCATGGTTCCTAGCGTTGCTTGGGGCTCGGGGCCAACTTTCCCAAAAAATGATACTGAGAGGTCTGTAATGATCAAGGCAAGAGGCCAAAGTAGCCCGCTGGGGTTGGATATGGCCTGGTAGTATTTTTTGGGCCAAGTAACAAGAAATAGGCAATTTGGGCAGTTTTTTGTGGGTGTTAGCCCACGGTTCCTAGCACTACCCGGAGCTTGAGGCCAACTTTCCCAAAAAATTATATCGAGGTATCTGTAACGAGCCAAGAAAGAGGCCCAGGTTGCTCGCCAGGGTTGGATATGGCCTGGTAGTATTTTATGGGTCAAGGAACAAGAAACAGATAATTTGGGCAGTTTTTCGTGGGTGTTCCCATGATTTCTTGCGCTACCCGCGGCTCAGCACTAAATTTTCCAAAAATTTATACAGAGGGGTCTATAATGAGCTAGGAAATAGGCCCAGGTGGCTCGATGGGATTGTATATTGCCTGGTAGTATTTTATGGGTTAAGGAATAATAAACAGGCGATTTGGGCAATTTTACGTGGGTGTTAGCCCACGGTTCCTAGCGCTGCCCTGGGCTCGGGGCCAACTTCCACAAAACATTATATCGAAGGGTATGTAATGAGCTAGGCAAGAGGCCTAGGTGGCCCGACGGGTTTGGATATTGCCTGGTAGTATTTTATGGACCAAGGAACAAAAAATAGGCAATTTGAGCAGTTTTTCATGGGTGTAAGCCCACAGTTCCTGGCGCCGTCCGGTGCTCGGGGCCAACTTTCCAAAAAACTTATACCAAGGGGTCTGTAACGAGCCAGGCAAGAGTCCCAGGTGGGCTGCCGTGATTGGATATGTCCTGGTAGTAATTTATAGGCCAAGAAATAAAAAACAGGAGATTTGACAGTTTTTCGTGTATGTTAGCCCACGGTTTCTAACGCTGCCCGAGGCTCGGGGCTAACTTTTCCAAAAAATTATACCGATGGGTCTGTAACGAGCCAAGCAATAGGCCCACGTGTCCCGCCAGAGTTGGATATGGCCTGGTAGTATTATGGGTCAAGGAACAAGAAACAGGTAATTTGGGCATTTTTTCGTGGGTGTTAGCCCAAGAATCCTGGCGCCGCTCGGTGATTGGGATCAACTTTTCCAAAAACATTATACCGAGGGGTCTCTAACGAGTCAGCCAAGAGGCCAAGGTTGCCCGACGCGGTTGGATATGGCCTGAGAGTATTTTATGGGCCAAGGAACAAAAAATAAGCGATTTTTACAGTTTTTCGCGGGTGTTAGCCAATGGTTCCTGCTACTGCCCGGTATTGGGGTAAACTTTTTAAAAATATTATACCGAGGCGTCTGTAACGAGCGAGGCAAGAGGTCTAGGTGGCCCGTCGGGGTTGAAAATGACATTGTAGTATTTTATGGGCCAAGGAACAAGAAACAGTTGATTTGGGTAACTTTTTTTGTGTGTTATCCCACAGTTCATGCCGCTCCTCGGCGCTCGGGGCCAACTTTCCAAAAACATTATACTGAGGGGTCTGTAATGAGTCAGGCAAGAGGTTCAGGTGACCCACTGGGGTTGGATATGACCTGGTAGTATTTTATGGGCTAAGAAATAAGAAACAGGCGATTTGGGCAATTTTTCATGGGTGTTAGCCTACGGTTCCTGGCGCTACCCAAGGATCGAAGCTAACTTTCCCAAAAATTATACCGAGGGGTCTGTAACAAGCCAGGAAAGAGGCCCAAGTGGCTCGCCAGGGTTGGATATGGCCTGATAGTATTTTATGGATCAAGAAACAAGAAACAAGCGATTTAAGCAATTTTTCGTGGATGTTAGCCCATGGTTCCTGGCGCTGCCCGGGGCTCAGGGAAAACTTTGCCAAAAAATTATACTGAGGGATAAGTAACGAGCCAGGCAAGAGGCCCAGGTGGCTCGCCGGGGTTTGATATGGCCTGACAGTATTTTATAGTTCAAGGAACAAGAAACAGGTAATTTGAGTAGATTTTCGTGGGTGTTAGCCCGGGATTCCTGGCGTTGCCTAGGGCTCGGGGCCAACTTTCCCAAAACAATATACCGAGGGTTCTGTAACGAGCCAGGCAAGAGGCCAAGTGTCCCAACGGGGTTGGATATGGTATGGTAGTATTTTATGGGTCAAGGAACAAGAAATAGGCGATTTGGGCAGTTTTTCATGGGTGTTAGCCCACGGTTCCTGGCTCTGCCTGGGGCTCGGGGTCAAGTTTCACAATAAATTATACTGAAGGGTCTGTAACGAGCTAGGCAAGATGTCTAGGTGGCCCTCCGGGGTTGGATATGGCCTGGTAGTATTTTATGGACCAATGAACAAAAAATAAGTGATTTAAGTAGTTTTTCGTGGGTGTTAGCCCACGGTTCCTGGCGCTGCCCGTGGCTTGGGGATAACTTTCCCAAAAAATTATATCGAGGGGTCTGTAACAAGCCAGGTAAGAGGATTAGGTGGCCCACTGGGGTTGGATATGGCCTGGTAGTATTTTATTGGCCAAAAAACAAGAAACAAGCAATTTGGCAATTTGGTCAATTTTTTGTGGGTGTTAGCCCACGGTTCCTTGGGCTGCCTTGGGCTCGTGGCTAACATACCCAAATAATTATATCGAGCGGTCTGTAACGAGCCATGCAAGAGGCCTCTATGTACTGCCGGGGTTGGATATGGCCTGGTAGTATTTTAAGGGAAAAGGAACAAGAAACAGGTGATTTTGGTTGTTTTTCGTGGGAGTTAACCCACGATTCCTGGTGCTGCCCGGGGCTCGAGGCCTACTTTCCTAAAAAAGTATACCAAGGAATGTGTAATAATCTAGGAAAGAGGCCCAGGTGACTCGCCGGGGTTAGATATGGCCTGGTAGTATTTTATGGGGAAAAAATTAGAAACAGGCGATTTGGGCAGTTTTTTATGGGTGTTAACCCACGATTCCTAGCGCTACCCGGGGCTCGAGGCCAATTTTCCAAAAAAAATATATCGAGGGGTTTGTATCAAGCCATAAAAGAGTCCCAGGTGGCTCGGTGGGGTTGGATATGGCCTGGTAGTATTTTTTGTGCCAAGGAAACAAAACGGGCGATTTGGGCAATTTTTTGTAGGTGTTAGCCCACGATTCCTGGCGCTGCGCGGGGCTCGGGGCTGACTTTTCCAAAATATTATACCGAGTGGTCTGTAATGAGCTAGGCAATAGGCCTAGATGGCCCGCCGGGGTTGGATATGGCCTGGTGGTATTTTATGGGCAAAGGAACAAGAAACAGGCGATTTGGGCTATTTTCATGGGTATGGCGATTTGGATATGGCCACGGTTCCTGGCGCTGCGAAGGACTCTGGCTAAATTTCCTAAAAAATTATACCGAGGGGTCTAGAACGAGCCAAGAAAGAGGCCCAGGTGGCCTGTCTGGGTTGTATATGGCCTGGTAGTATTTTATGGGTCAAGGAATAAGAAACAGGCGAATTAAGTAGTTTTTCATGGGTGTTAGCCCACGGCTCTTGGAATTGCCGAGGGATCGAGGCTAATTTTTCCAAAAAATTATACCGAGGGGTCTGTAACAATCCAGGCAAGAGGTCCAAGTGGCTCGCCGGGGTTATATATGGTCTGGTAGTATTTTATGGCCCAAGGAATAAAAAATAAATGATTTGGGTAGTTTTTCATTGGTGTTAGCCCACGGTTCCTGGCGCTGCCTGAGGCTCGGGGATAACTATCCCAAAAAATTATGTCGAAGGGTCTGTAACTAGCCAGGCAAGAGGCCCAAGTAGCCCGTCGGGGTTGGATATGGTCTGGTTGTATTTTATGGGCCAAGGAATAAGAAATAGGTGATTTGGGTAGTTTCCTGGCGTTGCTCTGGGCTCAGGGCTAACTTTCCTAAAAAATTATACGGAGGGGTTAGTAACAAGTAAGTCAATAGGCCTGAGTGGCCCATCAGCATTGGATATAGCCTAGTAGTATTTTTTGGCCAATGAACAAGAATCAGCTGATTTAAGCCACTTTTTGTGGGTGTTAGCTCACGGTTCCTGGAGTTTCCCGGAACCTACTTTCTCAAGAAATTATCCCGAGGGGTCGGTAACGAGCCAGGCAAGAGGCCCATGTGGCCCGACGGGGTTGGATATGTCCTGATAGTATTTTATTGGCAGAGGAACAAAAAATAGGCAGTTTGGGTAATTTTTTATGGGTGTTAGCCCACGATTTCTTACGCTGCCTGGGGCTCAGGGCCAATCCAAAATTTATATCGAGAGGTCTGTAACGAGCACGGCAAGAGGTCCCGGTGGCCCTCCAGGGTTGGAGATGGCCGGGTAATATTTTATGAAAGAAGGAACAAGAAACATACAATTTGGACAGTTTTACATGGGTGTTAGCCCACGGTTCCTGGTGTTGCCCGGGGCTTAGAGCCAACTTTCCCAATAAATTATACCGAGGGGTCTATAATGAGCAAGGCAAGAGGCCCAGATGGACCGCCGAGATTGTATATTGCCTGGTAGTATTTTGTGGGCTAAGGAACAAGAAATAGGCGATTTGGGTAATTTTTCATGGGTGTTAGCCCACGGTTCCAGGTGCTACCTGGGGCTCGGGGCCAACTTTCAAAAAATATTATATCGAGGGGTTTGTAACGAGACAATAAAAAGGACCAGGTGACCCATCGGGATTGGATATGACCTGGTAGTATTTTATGAGCTAAGTAACAAGAAATAGACGATTTGGGTAGTTTTTCGTAGGTGTTAGCCCACGTTTTCAGGCGTTGCCTGGGGCTCAGGGCCAACTTCCCCAAAATATTATACCGAGGGGTTCGTAACGAGCTAAGAAAGAGGCACAGGTGGCCCGCCGGGGTTGGATATGGCGTGGTAGTATTTTATGATCCAAGGAACAAGAAACAATAATTTGGGTAATTTTTCATAGGTGTTAGCCCACGATTCCTGGCGCTACCCAGGGCTGGGGGCAAGTTTTCCCAAAAACTTATACCCAGGGGTCCGTAACGAGTCAGGAAAGAGGCCCAAGTGGCCCGCTGGGGTTTATATGGCCTGGTAGTATTTATCGACCAAGGTACAAGAAACAGGAAATTTGGGATATTTTTTCATGGGTGTTAGCCCACGTTTCTTGGAGCTACCCGGGGCTCGGGACGAACATTCCCAAAAAATTATATTGAGGGATCCGTAATGAGCAAGGAAAGAAGCCTAGGTTGGCCGCCATTGTTGGATATGTCCTGGCAGTATTTTATGGGCCAAGGAACAAGAAGTAGGCGATTTGGGTAGTTTTTCATGGATCTTAGCCCACGATTCCTAGCGTTGCAGGGGGCTCGGGGCCAACTTTTCCAAAATATTATACTGAGGGGTCTGTAACAAGTCAGGCAGGAGGTCTTGGCGGCCCGCCGCGGTTGGATATGGCCATGTAGTATTTTATGGGCCAAGGAAATAAAATAGGCGATTTAGGAAGTTTTTTGTTGGTGTTACCCCACGGTTCCTGGCGCTGCCCGAGGCTCGGGGCCAACTTTCCCAAAATATTATACTGAGGGGTTCGTAACGAGTCAGGTAAGAGGCCCAAGTGGCCTACCGGGGTTAGATATTGCCTGGTAGTATTTTATGGGTCAAGAAATCAGAAATAGGTGATTTGGGTAGTTTTTCGTGGGTGTTAGGTCATGCTTCCTGACGCTGCCTGGGGCTCGGGGATAACTTTCCCAAAATATTATACCGAGGGGTCCGTAACAAGCCAAGAAAGAGGCCCAGTTGCCCCGCCAAGGTTGGATATGGTTTGGCAGTATTTAAAGGGCCAAGAAATGTGAAACAGGTGATTTGGGCAGTTTCTTGTGGGTGTTAGCCCACGATTCCTAGGGATGCTCAGGGTTGGGGGCTAGCTTTGCAAAATAACTATACCGAGGGGTCCATAACGAGCCAGGCAAGAGGTCCAAGTGGCCCGCGCGGGGTTGGATATGGCCTGGTAGTATTTTATAGGCCAAGAAACAAGAAACAGGCGATTTGGGCAATTTTTTGTAGGTGCTAGCCCACGTTTTCTAGAGCTACCCGAGGCTCAAGGGCAACTTTCCCAAAATAATATACCGAGGGGTCTGTAACGAGCCAAGCAAGAGGCCTAGGTGGCCAACCGGGGTTGGATATGGTCTGGTAGTATTTTATGGGCCAAGGAACAAGAAATAGGCGATTTGGGTAGTTTCTCACAAGTGTTAGCCCCCTTTTTCTAGCGGTGCCCGGGACAGGGGACCAGCTTTCCCAAAAAATTATATCGAGGGTTCAGTAACGAGCCATACAAGAGGCCCAGGTGGCCCGCCGGGGTTGGATATGATCTGGTACTATTTTATGGGCCAAGGAACAAGAAACAGGCTATTTGGGCAATTTTTCGTGGGTGTTAGCGCACGATTCCTGGCGCTGCCCGGGGCTCCTGGCCAACTTTCTCAAAAAGTTATACTAAGAGTTTTGTAACAAGTAAGGCAAGAGGCCCAGGTGGCTCACCGGGATTTGATATGGCCTGATAGTATTTTATGGGCTAAGGAACAAGAAATAGGTAATTTGGGCAGTTTTTCGTGGGTTTAGCACACGGTTCCTGGCGCTACCTGGGGCTCGAGGTCAACTTTCAAAAAATATTATACCGAAGGGATTGTAACGAGCCAGGCAAGAGAATCAGGTGGCCCGCTGGGATTGTATATGGTCTGGTAGTATTTTATGGGTCAAGGAACAAGAAACAGGCAATTTGGGCAGTTTTTTGTGGGTGTTAGCCCACGGTTCTTGGCGCTAACCGGGGCTCGGGGCTAAATTTCCTTAAGTATTATACCTAGGGGTCCATAACTAGCCTAACAAGAGGCCTAGGTGTCCCGACGGCATTGGAAATCTCCTGGTAAGACTTTATGGGCTAAGGAACAGGGAACACGCAATTTGGGCCCTTTTTCGTGGGTGTTAGCCCACAGTTCCTGGTGTTGTCTGGGTCTCGGCGCTAATTTCACCAAAATATTATACCGAGGGGTCCGTAACGAGCCTGGAAAGAGGGTCAGGTGGCTCAGTGGCATTGTAGATCGCCAGGTAGGATTTTATGGGTCAAGGAACAGGAAATAGGTGATTTGGGCTCTTTTTCGTAGGTATTAGCCCACGATTCTGGCGCTGCCCAGGGCTCTGGGCTAACTTTCCCAAAAAATTATACCGAGGGTTCGTAACGAGCTCGGCAAGAGGCCCAGGTGTCCCGGCGGCATTGGAGATCATTTGGTAGGTTTTTCTAGGCTAAGGAATAAGAGACAGGCAATTTGGGCCCTTTTTCACGTGTGTTAGCCCATGGTTCCTAGGGTTGCCCGGGGCTCCAGTCTAACTTTTCCTAAAAATTATACCGAGGGGTTTGTCACAAGCCCGAAAATAGGCCCAGGTGGCCCAGAGGTATTAGAGATCGCCTGGTAGGATTTAATGGGCCAAGGAACAAGAAATAAGTGATTTGGGCCCTTATTCGTGGATGTTAGCCCATGATTTGTAGTGCTACCTGGTGTTCGAGCCAAATTTCCCAAAACATTATATTGAGGGGTCTGAAACGAGCCCGAAAAGAGGCCCAGGTGGCCTAGCAGCATTGAAGATTGCCTGGTAGGATTTTATTGGCCAAGTAATAGGAAACAGATGATTTGGGCCCTTTTTCGTGGGTGTTAGCCTATGATTGTTGGCGCTGCCCGGGGCTCGGGGCCAACTTTCTAGAAAAATTATACCGAGGGATCCATAACAAGCCCGGCAAGAGGCTCAGGTAGATCAGTGGCATTGGAGATTGCCTAATAGGATTTTATGGGTCAAGGAACAGGAAAGAGATGATTTGGGCCCCTTTTCGTGGGTGTTAGCCCATTGTTCCTGGAGTTGCCAAGGGTTCTGGGCCATTTTTCCAAAAAATTATATCAAGGAGTCCGTAACAATCCCAGCAAGAGGCCCAGGTGGCCCAGCGGCATTAGAGACCGCCTAGTAAGATTTTATGGGTCATGGAACAAGAAATAGGCGATTTGTGCCCTTTTTCGTGGGTGTTTGCCCACGGTTAGTGGCGCTACTCGGGGCTCAGGGCTAAATTTCCCAAAAAATTATACCGATGGGTTTGTAACTTACACGGCAGGAAGTCCAGGTAGCCCGACAGCATTGGAGATTGCCTGGTAGGATTTTATGACCCAAAAATAGGAAACAGGCGATTAGGGCCCTTTTTTACGGGGGTTAGTCCACGATTCCTGGCACTGCCCAGGGGGGTTCGGGGCCAACTTTCCCAAAATATTATACAGAGAGTTCCGTAACGAGCCCGGCAAGAGGTCCAGGTGTCTTAATGGCATTGGAGATCGCCTTATAGGATTTTTTGGGCCAAGGAATAGGAAACAGGCGACTAGGGCCCTTTTAATGGGTGTTAGCCCACGGTTCCTGGCACTACCCGGGGCTCGGGGCCAACTTGAAAAATTATACCAAGTGTTCCATAACGAGCTCAGCAAGAGGCCCAGGTGGCCCAGTGGCATTAGAGGTCGCCTAGTAGAATTTTATGGGCCAAGGAACAGGAAACGCGCAATTTAGGCCCTTTTTCGTGTATGTTAGCCCACGGTTCCTGGCGCTGCCCGGTGCTCAGGGCCAACTTCCCCCAAAATTTATATCGAGGGGTTCGTAACCATCCCAAAAAGAGGACTAAGTGTTCTGGCGACTTTGGAGATCGCCTGGTAGGATTTTATGGGCCAAGGAACAAAAAATAGGCGATTTGGACCCTTTTTCGTGGGTGTTAGCCCACAGTTCCTTGTGTTGCCCGGGTCTCGGGGCCAACTTTCCTAAAAAATTATACCGAGGGGTCTGTAACGAGCCCGGCAATGGCCCAGGTGGCCCAGCGTCATTGGAGATCTCCAGGTAGGATTTTATGGGCCAAGGAATAGGTAACATGTAATTTGGGCCCTTTTTCGTGGGTGTTAGCCCATGGTTCCTAGCATTGTCCGGGTATCGGGGCTAACTTTCCCAAAAAATTATTCCAATGGGTCTGTAATGAGCCCGGCAAGAGGCCCAAGTGGCCCGGCGGCATTGGAGATCACTTGGTAAGATTTTATGGGCCAAGGAACAGGAAATAGGCAATTTGAGCCCTTTTCGTGGATGTTAGCCCACTGTTCCTGACGCTACCCGGGGCTTGGGGACAACTTTCTCAAAAAATTACATCGAGGGCTCCGTAATGAGCCCCGCGGCATTGGAGATCACCTGTTAGGATTTTATGGACCAAGTAATAGGAAACAAACGATTTATGCCCATTTTTGTGAGTGTTAGCCCACAGTTCTTGGCGTTGCCTGGGGCTCGGGGCCAACTTTTTTGAAAAATTATGTCGAGGGGTCCTTAACAAGACCGACAAGCATCCTAGGTGGCCCGACGGCATTGGAGATCGCCTAGTAGGATTTTATGGGCCAAGAAATAGGAAACAAACGATTTGGACAGTTTTTTGTGGGTGTTAGCCCATGGTTCCTGGCGCTGCCATGGGCTCGGGGTCAATTTTCCCAAAACATTATACTAATGGGTCTGTAACGAGCTTGGAAAGAGGCCCAGGTGGCCCGACGGCATTGGAGATCGCCTAGTAGGATTTTATTGGCCAAGGAACAAAACATAGACGATTTGGGCCCTTTTTCGTGGGTGTTAGCTCGCGGTTCCTGGCACCTCTCACGGCTCGGGACTAACTTTCCTGATAAATTATATCGTGGGGTTCGTAACGAGCTCGGCAAGATCTCAGGTGTTCCGACGGCATTTGAGATCGCTTGGTAGGATTTTATGGGCCAAGGAACAGGAAATAGGTGGTTTTGGTTGTCTGGTGGATTTTATGGGGCAAGGAACAGGAAACAAGTGATTTTGGTAATTTTTTATGGGTGTTTTACCACGGTATCTGGCACTGTCGGGGGCTCTATTGCAACTTTCCCAAAATATCACATGAGTGGGTTCATAACGAGCCTACCAGAGTCCCATGTAGTTCGGCAGCGCCGGAGGACGCCAAGTAGGATTTTATGGGTCAAGGAATAGAAAATAGGCGATTTCGATAATTTTTCATGGGTGTTAGCCTACTGAATTTGGCGCTACCAAGGGCTCTAGCACAACTTTCCCAAAAACATCATACGAGTAGGTCCGTAACGAGCCTGCCAAGAGTCTCAGGTGGCCCAGCAGTGTCGGAGGACGCCTGGTAGGATTTTATGGACCAAGGAACAGGAAACAAATGATTTCGGCAGTTTTTCGTGGGTGTTAGCTCACAAATCTAACGATGTCGAGGGCTCCAGTGCAAATTTTTTGAAAAATCATACGAGTGGGTCAGTAACAAGTTCGCTAAGAGTCCCAGGTTGTCCAGCGGCGCCGGAGGACGCTTGGTAGGATTTTATGGGTCAAGGAACAGGAAACAAGCGATTTCAGTAATTTTTCATGGGTGTTAGCCCATGGAATCTGGCGTTGGCGGGGTCTCTGGCGCAAATTTCCCAAAAAATCATACGAGTGGGTCCGTAAAGAGCCCTTCAAAATTCCTAAGTCGTTTGGTTGCGCCGAAGGACACCTTGTAAGATTTTATGGACCAATGAACAGGAAACAGGCAATTTCGTCAATTTTTCGTAGATGCTAGCCCACGAAATCTGGCGTTGTCGGGGGCTCCGGTGCAACTTTTCCAAAAAATCATATAAGTGGGTTCGAAATGAGCCCGCCAAGAGTCCTAGGTGTCCGTCGGCGCCGGAGGACGCCTGGGTAGGATTTTATGGGCCAAGGAATAGAAAATAGGCAATTTCAGTAGTTTTTCGTGGGTATTAGCACACGAAATCTGGCGCTGCTAGGAGCTCTGGCTCAACTTTATCGAAAAATCCTATGAGTGGGTCCATAACGAGCCCACCAAGAGTCTCAGGTGGCCCGACGGCATCGGAGGATGCCTCGTAAAATTTTATGGGCTAAGGAATAAGAAAAAGGCAATTTTCGTAGTTTTTTGTGGGTGCTAGCCCACAGAATTTGGCGTTGCCCCGGGTTCCAGTGCAATTTTCTCGAAAAATCATACTAGTGGGTCCGTAACGAACCCGTAAAGAGTCCCAGGTGGCCCAACGGCAACGTAGGACGCCTAATAAGATATTATGGGTCAAGGAACAGGAAACAGGCGATTTCGGTAGTTTTTCGTGGGTGTTAGCCCATGAAATCTGACACTGCCGGAGGCTTTGACGCAACTTTCCTAAAAAATCATACGAGTGGGTCCAAAACGACCCCGCCAAAAGTCCTACTAGGCCTGACGGCGTCGGACAACGCCTGATTGCATTTTATGGGTCAATCGCAATAAATTTAGATTGACTATATCAATTCCAATGACCATATTTCTTCATCTACGATAAATATGAATTGTCAAATTGACTCCATCTTAAGTTTAAATTTGCTAATAAAAGTTTAATAGGATGAACAAGATCTCTCCATCCTCAAACAAAGGACTCGAACCAAGCTCTAAGTATGAAAAAAATCATGCCAAGGCGTGCTTCTTATGCGTTGCATATCCAAATAAGTCCAGACTCCAATACAGATAACTAACACCGAATAGAAAAAAAATTTAAAAAAAAGTTTGGATGTAAAGCTATAAGGTCCCAACAATCAGATTGGAACTCAAGTGATTCACTTTCTAAACAAAACAGTGCATTCTTCAGAATACAACAAAAAGTTAACTCTTCAATTTCTTTCTGCTAATGATAGAGATCAACAGCTCCCATCCATAAAAATTAATTGAAACAAAGAAAAGATCAACAACCTTTTATATAGTTTACAAGATGCTACCAAGAAAATATTTAAGAGGAAAATTGATCATGAAAATGACACAATGTACATTAACACAGATGGATTATTAAACTTATAGGAGGACTCTTCTCCTATTGCTCCTCCCATTTCCACCTTCGTTCAACCTCCTCGAGAACTTTAGCACGAGCTTGACTTCTTCTCGCTTCATCCTCGACCCATGATCTGTTTCAACAAAACATGAATTGTCAACTACCTAAACATTATCCAGACGACTGCTTAAGTTCCTTCTGCTAAATAAGTGTAAATTGAAATAGAAAATGTAACCATCAGATCAGTAGAATGTTGGAATTAGTTCCCATTTTTGCTTCTTTTTGCAGTGCCACCCCAACTTTAATGCTCAACCATTCCCTCGCAGGCCACCTCACCAAAAGAAAAAGTATGTTTTCGGTTTTTTTTTTGTATATTTTCATGCCAAATACAGACTACGAGTGCTAATGAGTTATCAACCTCCCTGGCAACACCATCATTAATTTTCTGAATGAAGTGGCACAAGCAAAAAGATCTTTCCCTTGGTCTCTAACTATGTTCTGGGAGTAATTCAACGAAAAGTCTTATAGAGTACTATGATCATGTTTACCCCACTAGTGGAACTACATTGGGTAATGTTGTTGTTGTTAGGATCATGTTTGGCAATAGAAAATGTCCTAAGTCTAAGGCTTCATCAACTTCTCAACAATTACTTTACTCTTATGTGGTCTGCAATCTATGCAGTAAACAGCAGACGTACGTCTTAGCGTGATTAGTCAAAACTTCCTAAAGCTATTTAACATTCACTGAACTTCTGCACGTTGAAACTCCATAAGCTATTAAAGGATACAAAAAGACAAATTAAACAACAGTTACCATTGCAGAAAAAGACGAAGTAAACAAAAGCTACAATTAAGTGATCAACACAAATTTGTACCTCAGTTTTCGCAAAGCTTCAATCTCAGCTTCCAGCATAGATTTTTTGTCAAGCAAAGTTTCATGCTTAACCTGCAAATCATGAATTGTACTGCTTAAATCACACTGCTCATCCGCATGCTTAAACTTCTCACGTGCTAGCCTTTCGGACATCTCGTCGACCTCTTCCTTAAGACTAGAAAGTAGCTGCTTCTGACAGTCTAGAGCTGCCTTCTGCCTCAGAAGCTCAGCTTGAGCAATCTCTTGTACAATTTTTTCCTGTTCTAAGTCTCTAACAACAGCAAGATAAGCACTGTCTACCTCCAAACCACGACTTCTTTCTGCTTCCTTTTTACTCTCCCAAATCTTCTGTATTTCTCCTCTATCAAGTAGGTCAGATTTTATTTCTTCCATTGTCATTACTCTCAATAAATTTTCTGCTTCAAGTTTTGCCAGTTCACTTCGTATACATTCTTCCATCCTCCCACTTGTCAGCGAAACAGCTGCCTGAGCCTTCGTGGATGGTTTATCAGGCTGGAATCGTTTCGCCTGTCCTGTAAATGATCGTACATAGGTGATTCACAGACTTCCCAATCCATAGCTTCAGTATACTTAACTGTCTTGCATGCACTAAATCTCTCCTATATCTTTTTATTTTTCTACCCCGTCACCCAAATGATACGAGTGAATTAAGTAATTTCATAAAATGTTTGTACATGTAAAATAATGCATGGGCAACATGCAAGTCTTTTTTTGTATGGAAGTGGTGACATTTTTGCTCTATGGATCTTATAAATGTAATTCTTTGTGCGTTAGTGCAAAACAGAGAAAGAAAGAGACCAAAAACTCTCCGAAGAATGCTCTGTTCGCCAGCCCGTAAATCAACAAAAAGTTCCACCAAAGCTTCAGAATTGATGTCCCTTGCATCCAGAAAGCCTATGTTCTTCCTTGATATCTGAACTGTACACAGAGTCAGATATTCAGGCAGATAACGGGCATCAAAATCTCATTAAAGTTGGAACAAGTGCTGGAGCGTGGTCTTTCCCCTACCTCTTTGTCCGTCCCTGGCATGACTTCATACTCTAATTTGGCTTTCCAACTAATTAGATCTTGTCGAGACAAAAATCTGAAACAGCAAAACAGGCATTAACTTAAGTAGAAGCATAGACAAACGTAACAAAGGGAGAAATGAAATGAAGTGGCAAAAACAACAAAAGAAAAGGAAAGGAGGGAGAGATAAACATCATAGTACCTATCGGGGTAAAAACAGACACCCTGATCTTCAGAAACATTTGAAGTGGAAGCAAACTCCTTATCTGACAGCTTGCTAGGAATAATACCAACCTCAGCTAGGGCTGGATAACATTTTTAAGCAAGAACTGTAAATATTAGCTCCTTCAATGATGACATATATTATGCTTGAGTAACATCATGTCAAGCTTACATTGAATGGTCGCAAAATCAGGGTCTTCAACACTCACATCATCAAAGGCAGCAATTGAAGAACCAGAAAGCACAACTGATGGAACTATTCGATGCTTTCTACTCCTAGAAGTCAAAAAAGGAAAATGGTAACATTTCGTCTTCTTCCCACAAAAGAAATGGCCAAACAAATGATGTTGACCAAAAGTACCTTTCCAGTTGTGTGTTTGCTTTAACTAACCATCTTGCATATTCCCTCCTTGAACATAGTTCAGCTGCTTTAACATCATCTTCAATTATCTGTATACTTCAGATTATAATGGTGAAACTATGCTTGGAACGGAATCTAAACGATTGAGTGAAGCCACAGAGAGCGGTACAGATAGTGCTACACGTGTAAATTCACAATAGTTGACCATAAAACTACAATACGGCAATCTAATTTCCAATTATACCTCACAGCATAATGTCAAAGCCATGCTTAGAACCAAACTTAAACAATTGAGTGAAGGGTAAAAGACAGAGGGCAAATAACATTATCAAGTAGAATCACAATAAACAATAAAGACTACAAAAGGTAACAGGTTAGGAACAAACAATTTATCCATATTCTTTTACTAAAAAGGAAAGACAAGGAAGGAACCACAGTCCAGTTTGAATGTGCAATCATTTTTCTAACAGAAGTATCTAGGAACTGTCACTTCTCTGGGATGCCTTCCGAGGATGTTACTGTACTTCCCTAAGCCTCCCATCTCACACTCATCACAAGGAAACATGAAATACTCATGATTCCGCACATGCAACAAAAGGTTCCCTCTGAAGCTGGCCATTAAAAGTTTTGACCAAAATTAACTTTAAAACATCAGAGCCATCAGGTACCTTTGCTGCCACATATCTTGGAAAATATGCTGCTTTTGGTTCGACTTATTAGTGCAATACAAAGTTCTATAGCTATCGTGTTGTTCAAACTGCGCCAAACACTATAACAAAATGACCTATAACCAAGTCCATAATATAACACAGCTCTGAATAGAAAATTGTACAAATACAGCAGGAAAGCTTATTACTCTCAAATGGAATAACGGTCAGGCAACTATACCTCGAGTTTCTTCAACATAAAAAGAGCTTCTTCTTGAGTAGAATCTACAGCAAAGGGAATTGTAATACGTCCAAGTACTCCTCTAGTTACCCCAGTAGTTGTAACATGGCTTGTCTCTTCAACATGACAATGAACCAGAAGTTTAGGCCAGTGAGATATAAAAATAAAATCAGAGCTAATGAACAGGACTGCTATCATTCTAAGTAATTCAATGAAAGAGAAATGGTAGAAACCATTACTGCAAGTAATTTTCAAAAAAAAAAACTACAAAATAAAACAATATAACATGGGTTAATGCTGACCTTCATTGAATGAGGATTTTCTATACAATTGTCTTCACATATCATTTCAATTTTGAGATGAGAATAAAATTTTAAAACAATGAAATTTGTAAACTTAAACTTGCATGTTAAGACTAGCCGTACAAGTTTCTATAAATGACATGAAGAAAATAAAAGAAATGAAATATGTCTATCTCAGGGTTTTTTTTTTTTTTTGGGGGGGGGGGGGGGGGGGGGTTGGAAGAA
>JBCEWC010006855.1:0-22323 GCA_038996855.1 Solanum aculeatissimum | reverse complement strand
CAACCTTTTAATTTTCGCGCCTAAAGATTTGTCACAACAGACACTTCGTTTCCAAGAGACACCATGTCTGTTCAGAATAGATGTGTCTGTTTGAACAGGCACATTCGCACCCAATTCTCCCTATAAATGGAGATCCATTCTATGATTTTCAGACATCAAAATTTTCTCTTCTTCTGCATATTTTTTCTTACAAAATTCAAGTCTATGTGAAGCAATTTCTAGTATTGAGTTCGTTGAAAATTACAGAGTTTGAGGTACCACTATTCTGTAATTGTAAATCTATTTTATCCTAGGAGAAAGTAATCCACAAACCTTGGGTACAGTGAGGGGATTAAATTCCTTAAGGTCACACAGTGAATTATGTGGACCCAGATTCTTAAACGTTTTCGTATTCCGTCTTTTCCATTGCGAGTTCTATATGGGGATAACAAGTAGCTCACTATAGGAACTTTTCCGCAAGCTGATAAAAGATTTCTACCAAATAAGAGGCGGGTAAAGAGAACTTCATTACCAGGGGAAATAGATATGATGAATTATATCATACATAATAATTTTTAGTACATTACTGTATAAAGTTTATTATGTATACGCAAAAACATTTCAATATCAGCCATCCCCACCTTCCTGTCATCCACTAGCAATCTGGTACTAGTAACTCAAGGTAGATGGTAAACTCCCTGAGAGCTTGCGTTCAAACTGTTAAAATTCATGTGAAGAGTACATAAGGATTTGCTAAAGCCTTCATCTTGAACTTTTAAGCAATGTGTCACCTCATATGTGGAGCAATTCAGTGAGCTGCAGGAACTCCGTTTAGGGGAATTGTGCAGATATGCATCACCTCAACATTATTGCAGAGTCTATTTGAACTTTGTCCTCATCTGTTCCTAACTGGTAGATCCCTTTGTTCCTCGTACAATTTGGTATCTGATGCAACTGATAGAAGTTCATCAGACTTGAGGGTTTAGAACCTGCATATATTCACTTATAGTGCTATCTACAAAGCTCCAGGCTTGGTGCCTGGGGCAGAAATTTATCTGACTTTTATTTACTCCTATACTGCATACATCCTCTTGTAGTTTTCACTGTAAAGCTCTGTGTCTGATGCCACAGACATCGAGTATGAACGTGAATGAGTCTCAGCCCTCCTTATGCTCCTCATCCTTGACTCTTCTAGCCTATGTCGAACCACACAATAGCACATGGAACCAATAGTAGTGAGCATTATGGTGCTACCAATGACAGTTGCATAGATGGCAAGCCCTCTTTCCTTCTCTCCAACCACCACATAAGTAAGTGATATAAAGGAAATTGAAATGGAGAGGCAAGCTGCCCACATGAGCTTGTTTATCCAAAACATGAGTTGCTTCTTTGCCTTCTGTTCAATGACAACCACAGAAGTTTGTACCACCACAACAGCAATGGAAATAAACAAGGCCATACTGTCAAACAAGAAAAATATTATGAAAGATGTTTTCCTGGCTATGTGTGCTTCGCCGAGTGAAACCCCATCTGCTTTCTCTTCAATATATTGGCCAGGTACAGTGAAGATGGCAGCAAAAGCTACAGTAGCAATAAGGACAGCAACAACTGTTGCATTGTTGATTGCATTGTTAAGACCACTAATGTGAAGCTTTTTCACATTCTTTGCAATTTTCCGCACTCTGAAGCCAGTTTGACGACTCTGTTGGAGTTGGGACTCCACATCATGTCGTATGTCACTGACAGTCTGCTTGAGCTGCTTTGCAGCAGTTGGCGGTTTCCCATCATCTTTAGAATGGGTAGCTCCTGCCTCCTTCAAAATGGAGATGAGCTGCGGAGATCCAGACTTTTCTGCGATATCAAGAGCTGTTTCTCCGGCCTTATTGACGGCATTCAGATTGATGCCCTCAATTGATATTAGACATTGTAACATCTGCAATTACGTTGGTTTAGATTTAAGTAAAATGGTGAACACAAAGTGCACTGAATATGATGTTAGATTCCTCCACTAAACATGTACAAGTAATCAATCAAAGAACCTAGCTAGAAAATCTACGTCAGAAAAAAAAAAGAACCTTAAAATTGAGGAACATCATATTCACGCATGATGTCATAAAAACATATAGGTAGATTGATTCTATTTTTTTCTCTATGCGAGTAGTTAATCTCCAGTCAAAAGGGGTTGGTTTGGATTTATACTACTATTAAGTTTGATTGGTTATTGTAAACGAATCAATATTAGAGTTATTAACTATATCTTTTCGACCAAAAAAAAATTATATCTTTAATTGAATTGATTATTTTATCATCAAATAATCACTATCTTTTTAAAGTAATCAGAACCAGTTCTGATAATCCAAGCAAAACATGCCTTAAGTATCTCCACAAAACAAGCTTGTCTTTGCAAATTCACTTGCGAGCTACATCGCCATAAGTGATATCATTACTTCTGCATCATCATATTATATCGAACAACAGTGATCTAGCAGTTCGATAGGTAAAGAAACAGATGCTTAAAGATTGCCCCTTAAGAATGTAAGCAAGAAATCCTTTGCTATTATGGTAAGTGGTACCTAGTGTCAGCTTTCTTGTTTTCAGGCGGCATCAAATTCACCAGCTGTTTAAATTAGCTTATCTAGTATATATCAGGCTTATCGGGGAAGAGAGGATTGAGATGAAAGAAGCACCTGAAAGGGAAAAGGGAGTTGAAGTGACAAATAAGCAGTTGACTGTAGTATCTTTTATCAAGTCTTCATTGAGAAAGAAAATCTTATTTAGGATTTTAGGATATAGTGTTCATTTGTCACCTCAGCTGCCTTTTTTACTCTTCGATGTTTCCTAAATTTGCAGCCATCTCCATGATACACCACAACAAGAAACTTTCTCCATAAACTCAACCCACCTTTTTAATGTGATTCACAAAATGAACAGTTCTACCCCAATTTAGAAGCATTAGACTTCAATATATAAAACACATATCACCAATTAGGCGTAAAACATATTAAAACACAACTTTCTGGGATTTGCTAATTTACAAGAAATAATAGATTATAAACTGAGACCAACCTGTGGCCGTCCCTTTATAGTTGCAACGTGAAGTGCTCTGTTTCCTTTGTTATCTTCCAAAGCCAATACAGCAGGATTTGGTTTGATTAATTCAAGCACAATATCAAAATTTTGTCCCTTTACAGCCATGTGCAGGGCACTTTGGCCTTTTTTATCTGTTCTAAAGCCAATCTCAGGATCCTTGCTTAGAAGAGATCTAACTATTTCCAAGTGCCCCATTCTTGCAGCTGTATGGAGAATAGTCTTGCCATTATTACGAGCTATCTTAGCAAGGTTTGAATCGATCTCCAGAAGGATATTTACTACATCAAGGTGTCCCTGAGCAGCTGCAGTATGTAAGGCTGTAGAGTTGGATGAATCCGTTGTCATGACTAGGTTTGGAAATGAATGCAGCAGCTCTTTCAGTACCTCTGCAATGTAATCCAGAAATTCTTTTTAGGGAGTGGAAGTAAGAAAGGAACATTCTAATTCCATTTTAACAATTGTCAGGAAAATGAGAAGCGACCCGAGACAAACATTCAAGTTTGCTTCACTTGTCATCAAGTTTCTAAGCTTTAATATACTAAAGCCACAGAAAGCACAAAATAAATCATACATGTGATGGGAAATCCACAATGTGAGTAGTGGTGTAAAGCTTAATCAAGCTTTTTCTGATAAAGTAAAAAAGCTTAATCTTCCTTTTTTTACCTGATCAATAGGAAAAAAATTTAATCTTTAAGCCCAAGGAATCTTAAGTTATTTCTTTATTGGTTTTATGTTGGAAGCGGTGGCCCGCCCAACTTCTACATATCTTGACAAATCCATAGGACCTGCTATTTGCTACTTCCCACTAGTATAAGTGTCATATAACACTATCGTCCAAGGCTTAAAAGGATGAAAAGAAATCACCTAACTTTCTTTTGCCTTTGCTAGGATCTGAACCCTGATCCCTCACAGTCCATTCAAACTTCATTAACTGTGAATCACACCCTCGGATAAGGAATCTTACAGTTCAAAAACATTCATAAACAAAGGTGATATAGAAAATGCAGCAGTTATTGAGAGAAAAGCGACCGGGCAGCTAAGCTAGACGACAGAATGCTCAAGATTAGACTGGTCAGGTTTCACAAGATCATTTATCAAGGTCACGCTTTATCAACATACTCAAACCGATAGGAAACTTAAGAACGAGGATGAAGAAAAGGATTTTCTTAAGTTCAGCAGACAAGAAAGGAAGAATTAGCATTACCAATTCTAAGTGAATAACAGAAGTCAAGAGATATCGTTAGTCATAGTACCCAATGTTGGTTGATGTAGTAATTGGATATGATGTAGTGATGATGCCAGGAAATTCTGGCATCATTTGGTTCTAGAAAAGCTGTAACATCCATGAATGACGTGCTTAATAGGGCATTGCCTTGAGGATCAGGAAGCAGCAAAAGAAGCATTAATGCCGACAAAATTTGGGAATCTGTTGGTAAGGGGAAAGGATTCACAGTGCCCCTAAAGAAGGACAAAATCTGTGCTTCATGGGCTAGTAAAACATCAGATTCAGAGGGATGTTTTTTTTGTTTTAATTAAATCTTGGGCTCATGGCACTTCTATTAAAAATAATTTTTATGCCAAATGTACAATAACTGGGGGCCCAAAATCCATAAATAAACAAACCCTATAATTACGGTCATTCTAGAAAGCTCCGCCTCTTCCTTTCCTAATCTAATCTCTCCATCTTCCAGAAGTGTCCGATGGCTTTCCATTCAGAGGGATGTTTTATGTCCATTCCGTAAGATTTATCTTTAAACATAATTCTGTCAAAAAATAATCCAAACCACTTTGTGATGTTTTTCTTATCAAATAAATAGATATTTCTTTAAACATTCAATCATTGTTTAAGGTTTCTGATCTTATGTTTGATGACCAAGATATTTGTCTGGGTCAACCCTTAGGGCCAGGTCAACTGCAGTCTTCAACACTCAGGGGTAATGGGCCCACCCCTGTCCCACTTAAACACAACGTTCAGTTCGTAGGCTGCTGACTTTTTTCTCTTAGCATGTCATCAGTCTGAAAGGTAAAATTCTAAATCATTTTATGGGATGAACATGTATCACTTTAACTCAGTTATTATTCTTACTGTTTTTCCCTACAAAATTAATACTGAAAAAGAAGTTTCAGGAATGCTCGTATGTAGTTGATATAAGTGTACAACTTATTGTAATGATCTGGAGAGTCTTTTCAGGGTGGATCTTTCTCGTTCAAGCCATTTTTCACTCCTTAGGCTAAGAATAAAAGCAAGCGCAACTCAAACCCTTTCAACTTCTATCACCATCTTCAGTGATATCACATGTAACACTATTGGATAGGTCCTCATTATCTTCAAATGTTCACACAACCTAATTTACGATTTGTGCAGATGTGAATTTACCCTATCCGAACTTAGCCTTGTCCTCAAATTGTAGATTACCAAGAAGAAGATGCTCTATATCCCAAGTCTTCAAGTGATAACATGCAGGGCCTCAGCATTTAGGCTTGTGGAAACATATTTATAATTATCTAGTCTTTTACTGAAGCCATAAGTAATCTGCAACAGCTGCTTAAGTTAAAGGTTTAGAAGCTACAATCAATGATGAAAATTGCTCCTAACGTGGGTGAGCAGCAATTATAATATGTGAAGTCAAATTAATATACCCATTTATCTCCATAAAGAATGCAATATGTACAAGAAGGAATGCATCATAAGACTCACCAAGATGACCCTGCTTTGCGGCAACATGGAATGCATCATAACCATTATTTGCCAGAATAGAAGCTGTCTGAAGGTCTAAAAGTTTTAACAACTCTGCAACAACCAAACTATGGCCATTTTCCGCTGCAACATACAGGACTGTCTCACCCTCCTGGTTTTGTTTTGATAACAAATCGTTGGTGCTTTTGCTATGAATGATTTCTTTCACCTTGCCAAGGTTCCCTGCTCTAACAGCCAAGTGAAGTGGGGAATCCCCTCTTTTCCCAGGTGATTCCTTACCCCTTTTCCTCTCACCACCAAAGCTCAGCTGCCTCTCCATTGCTATCCGAAAACTTCTCTGCTTTTCCATCAACCCTCTAAAGCTCTTCTGCTTCTCAATCGCCCCATTTCGAAAACTCTGCTGTTTCTCCATCACCCCGTGAAAGCTAATCTGCCTCTCCATCATCACCACAAAATTCAATCCCTTCTATTATATATCACTAATTTGTCCAACAAAATTTCCAACTCTCTTTCTCCACGTTCAAAAGCTACAAAGCTTGAAACTTTTCATCATTATCAGGTCAGTTTAGATTCTAACTGCCAAGAAAACCCAAAATCAATGATACCACTTCCATGAGAATCAGTCCAAAATATCAAACCAAAAGTGTGAAACTCTAATCTAAGATGAAACCTTGGAGCTCAGAAAAGAAGAAATTCAAACCTTGAATATGGTTGGATGATGAAAAATTTAGCTCTTACAGTAGCTCCAAAACATCAAAAGAAACAATCTTTAACTGGATTCCCCAAAACAAAACAATTAAATTACATCAATAGTCAAATCAAACCACCAAAGAGACAAGTTTTCTCCTAAAAATAGAGCTCAAAACCTCATTCTTGATGAACCCCATAGGCTGAAATGGGATAATATTGGTGACAAACCCCAAAACCAACCAACAGATTCTCTACTCATTAAAAGCTGGAGGCAGACAATTGATGCAAATCTTGAAAAAAAGAATTGTAAGAAGGATAAAAGATATTGAAACAAAAACACCATCACCCATGTGGGATATTTCAATTCACATGTAATAATAATTGTAGTTTAAGCATCCTGAAACAGTTACTGAAAGCAATGCTCTTTTCTTTAAGTATAGTAAGTATATTTATTTCACTTTTCTAGAAAGTTAGTCTCCACTATTATCCACCCAATTAAAATACACCAACAGGAATTTAAAAAGAAAGAGGATATTACTACTACCATTATCACCTTTTTTTATGGTTGCAATAAAAACGACTAAAATAAAAAAGTTTGTTAGTGAAAGATGCATAATGTTGGCCGCCATTGATGTTGACATGATATAGGTGCACTAAAAGACAGATATACAGAGAGCAAATGGCCATTAAACACGCTTCCATATTTTTACGAGGAGTGGAGCACTTCACTATTGTGGGTCCCAAGTTTATGTGATTTATTTGGGTACCCTTTTCAAGAAATACAAACCATAAAAGCAACGGAAGTTAATAACATACATAGAGTTCAATTTTGAGAATTGAGAATCTATATATAACACTCAAGGTGTACAAAAATCAAACAGAAAAAAATATTATTGATTTGTTATTATTGAGTTAAAAATTATTGGGTTATTAGTTTGATTTCAATTTTTAGTATAAGATTGTTAAATAAATCGATAACCCATTAAGATTATAATAAAATATTGTTTCATGTAATAACTCGAGCGTTTTAAAGGTTGAGATATAATATAATAAGGTAAAATATTGAAAAAATAGTCTCGGTGGATTTTTGGACCAAGCGGATCACAAAATAAATTTTTAAAAAATTGCTTATCCAGAAGGGTCCGTGACAGGGGCGCATCGCGAACTTGTTTCAACTTTTCCTTAGTCAAATTTGGACATAATTGAACTTCACAAAACAATGACCTATAGTGAAACATCTTCGCGTCGCGGACTTATTCCATAACAGGTCAAATTCTTCCTTACAATTTTGTCATTAAGTAGGAGAACATTAGACTTTTTCCTAAGCATCATTAAGTGAATTTGGACGATTTTGGTGACTAAACTCCATTCTATAAATTATCTTTAACCCCCAAATTAACCCCAGGCTAGGCCCTAGGCGTAACACGACAAATGAGTACCTAGAGAGGCCCTTAAACAAGCCTCTTAGCATGCATACTAGCATTCATAGGTAATGAACATAATTAATAAGCGAAAACTGAGGGGAATAGAACTAAGGGAAATATAACATAAGATAGTGTTACGACCCGACCTAGGGGCCTAGTCGTCACATAACGAACGAGATACCTAAAGACACCCCATCAAAGCCATATTAAATATCTTAAGCATTCATGGGCATGAAACATAAAGAAATGCAGAATTGAAAATGGGGAAGGGTCTATGGGCATTTATGACAACGAAACAACATTAAAAAGCATGCAAGACCAACATATCTTTGTTCATGAAGCATACCAACTAATACATAGATGGACGAAACTTGTAACGGTCAGTTTTCATCAAATAGAAAAGACTCCATAATTTAACAACATAGAATGTAAAAGCCTCAAAAGGATAATATATTCATCGTCTCAAAAGAAAATGCAAGCTAGAATAGAAAGTGGTAGAGTCCCGAACTAAGGACTCACCACAACAAAAACACTAGTCTTGAACGTCGTAACACTAGCCATGAGCCGGTGGAGGAGTACCTGTCCTTACATGGTTAAATCATGCAAGAAAAATATGCATTAGTACTTTTGAAAAGTACTAAGTATGTGAGATGCAATGCAAACATGAAATTGTAATGCCATTATTCATAAGTAAACATATACATATAAGGTAGTAAAAATACTTAATATAAACTTATGCATGAACAAGGAATATCGCTCGATACGAATGAAAGTAAACACATGAAAAATCATATGTAATGGAATCATAAACTTATGGGAGAAGACCTTAATCGATATATAAGATCATGTGATCTATTATATGAAATCCAACATAACCCCTTATGTTGGCACGGGAGACCATTTGTCGGGTAGAACTCCATCATCTTAGCATATATTTTTATATAATATAAATTACATACGTGAATCCACTAGCCTACCCTACAAGGGCTCCTATGGTGGCACGTAGTTAATGAGACAAAGGGTTGCAACTAAGGCTTCCTCACTGAACCCCACCTCAATGTCACATTCGGTGCTAAGTCATCCCACAGAATCTTTAAAACATAATCTTAGTCAATTTATAACACTTAGAATCATAAGTAGCAATTTTAAGAGTAACTCGAACTTAAGGAACCACCAAGTGAGTATTGTCCTTTCATCTTGGGGATCTTCTTAAACATCTTTAGGCCAATTGCCAACATGCTTATATCTTTGACAAATCATAACTTTAAAACTTAACTTTAATGCCCTAATCTTTGCCATAAAACATGTAAATGCTTGACTTGAAACTAGGTGGGCTAGGCTTTTAAATTGGAACAATCATAAATCAGAAAGCCATGCATAAATCATAAAAATATACCCATTTAAAACATGTAAAACAACCCACACTTCATCATTAACAAAACTCATCATTAGGATCATCATCAATAACTTAAATACATGTAAATACTTAGTAAAATATCATTGAATATCATTGAGATCATTTAATAACATAATGCATCATGAAATCATCATAAGCATGCACATTAACTTGAAGGAACTTAAAGAAAAGGTAAAATATGTTATGAAGGACTTTGTGGGTGAAAGGATATCTACAGATCAAACTCACACACCTTGGTAAGCTTAGGAAGAGCGAACTTGAAGCCTTTGAGAAGAACCTTGAAACCTAGCCTTGACCTTTCTAGAAAGAGTGTTTACCTCAAGAAATTTGAGAGTGGAAGAATGAAAGAATGAATAAGGGTAGGCTTTAAGGGCTAGTTTAGGCCCCTTTGAACCGAAAAATGATATAGTATAGGAATAGGAATTGTGGAAATGACAAAACTTCCTTTCATCAAAATTGCTGGAATCAATCTATGAAACCCCAATTACAGGCTGTGGTTTAAACACGGACCGTAGTCCAATCCATACTGTTAATTTTTTCCCAAACTTCAGAAATTATTTTTCTGACCAAACCACGAAAGCATCTTCTATGGGCCATATACTGACTTACGAGTCATGGTTGGACTTGTAAAGTCCTTCCACACTTAGTCAATTTTTTCTTACTTTTCCGGGCTCCATCTATGAGGGGTTTATACGGGCCGTATAAAAGTCTACGGATCGTGCTGTCAATCATAGGTTACTTTTAAGAAACTCTAAATTTTCTTCATGTCTGATGCTCTCTTTCACAACCCTAACTGCGGACCGTTAAATAGTCTATAAGCTGTCAATGGGTACGTGGGTTACCCCACACTTGAAAACTTTTTTCCTTTTTTGAAGTTCATATTTAAGGACCCAACCTACGGGCCATACATGAGCCTTGTCAACTGACCTCAAGTCATTTTCTGACCAATTATTTTTTGCACTCTTGGGCTCCTAAACTGAGGGTCGTTATAATATCTTCTCCTTAGGAACATTCATCCCCGAATGTACTTAAAGGTAGGCTCTAAGGAGTAAATCATCAGCTAACAACCCAACATGCATGCTTAAATGCAACTCAAACATCATTTCATGAAATTTTTAAAATTCACATTTAAAACATATCTTAAAATAGTCCGTAAATATAGAGATAAGTATATGCATCATGCAAAACTAGAATGCAAAGAATCAAGGCTTTAGGAAAGAATGACTTAATACCTTAGGCTTGAGTAGAGCGGAATAGATATAGATAATGCTTTATCATATCCGCTTTCGCTTCCCATGTAGCACCCTCAACTTGTTAGTTTCTCCAAAGCACTTTGACGGAGGCAACTTCCTTAGCTTCTTCACTTGATGGCCTAGAATTTCAATAGGTACCTCTTCATAACTCAAATCCTCTTCAATGTTTACATTGTGCAAAGGAACTATAGATTTTGGATCACCTATGAAAGATCGGATGGATCAAATGCATCTCATTAGGTAGATCCAATTCATATGCCACCTTTCCTACTCTTCTCACTACCTTGTAAGGCCCTACAACCTAGGGCTTAATTTTCCTTTCTTACCAAATCCGATCACACCTTTCATAGGAAACACCTTCAAGTAGACCTAATCACCAACTTGGAATTCAAGGTCCCTTCTCCTAACATCGGAGTAGGACTTTTGCCGACTTTGAGCTATTTGTAATCTTTCCCTTATGCTTTTAATTTTCTCCATAGCATTCATGACTAAGTTCCATCCTATTAATGCTACCTCACCGACTTCAAACCACCCAATGGGTGATCTACACCTTCTACTATACAATGCCTTAAATGGTGCCATCCCAATACTTGCATAGAAGCTATTATTGTAGGCAAACTCGATAAGTGGCAAATGTTCATCCCAAATTCCCTTGAACTCCAACACAAAAGCTCTCACATGTCCTCCAATTTTTGAATAATCCTCTCAGTTTGTCCGTAGATTTGGGGATGAAAAGGGGTACTTAACTTTACCTTAGTACCAAGTCCACTTTGGAAAAACTTCCAAAAGTGAGAGGTGAATTGGACTCTAGGATCCAATATGATAGACAATGGAACCCCATGCAACCTTACGAACTCTCGAATATAAAAGTGGGCATAATTTTCGGCACTAAGCGTAGTCTTGAGCGATAAGAAATGAGCCAACATTGTGATGCGATCCACTATCACCCATATGGAATCAAAATGCTTTTTGGTCCTTGGAAACTCTACTACAAAGTCTATATTGACTTCTTCCCACTTCCAAGTAGAAATGTCAATGTCTTGTGCTAGGCCACGCAACCTTTGATGTTCAATCTTAACTTGTTGGTAATTGGCACACTCGGACAGAAATTGAGCAATGTCCTTCTTCATCCCATTCCACCAATATATCTCCTTCAAGTCTCTATACATCTTTGTAGTACCGAGGTGAATGGAATAAAAGGAGTTGTGAGCTTCTTGCATTATCAACTTCTTCAATTTACCATCATTGGGTACACACAACCTCCCTTGATATCGGAGTACACCATCTCCCCCTTGTGAGAAAACCACTATCTTTCCTTCTTTCACCAAGGCTTTCAACTCAACTAAGGTAGGATCAAGGTCTTCCTTGGCCTTAACATCATTAATCAAGGAGGATTCGTACCCATGAAACATCATTGCACCACCATTTTTGAATTTTCTCAACTTGACCCCCAATCTAGCCAATCTATGGACTTTCTTGGCCAACTCCCTTTTTCAAGCATCTTCAATGTGAAACACACTACCCATGTAAACTTTACTAAGGGCATCGACTATCACATTGGCTTTTCCTTGGTGATACTTCGAGCTCATGTTATAATATTTGAGTAACTCTAACCATCTTTGTTGCCTCAAATTGAGATCCTTTTTGGTGAACACATGTTGGAGGCTCTTGTGGTCGGTGAAGACATCTACATGAACCCCGTACAAATAATGTTATCAAATCTTCAAGGAAAACATCACTACCGCAATCTTAAGATCATGAGTTGGGTAATTATTCTCATGCACTTTCTATTACCTTGAAGCATAAATAATCACCTTACCATTTTGCATTAGCACACATCCTAACCCAATCCTTGATTCATCGCAATAAACAATGAACCCATCATTTCCTTTCGACAATGTCAATATTGGAGCTGAAGTTAGTGGATCCTTCAAAGTTTGGAAGCTTTTCTCATACTCATCCATCCACGCAAACTTTGCTATATTTTGAGTCAACTTGGTGAATTGGGACAAAATAGAGGAGAAATATTGCACAAACATTCTATAATATCTGGCTAAGCCCAAGAAATTCCTTACGTCGGTAGGAGTCAATGGCCTTGGTCAATTTCTTATCTCTTAGATCTTCTTAGGATCAACCTTAATACCATTATTCGATACCACATGCCCAAGGAAGGCAACCTCATCTATCTAAAGCTCACACTTGCCAAATTTTGCATAAAGTTTTTGTTTCCTTAGGGTTGCAATACCACCCTCAAATGTTGTATATGTTCTTTCTCATTTCGAGATTAGATTAAAATGTCATCAAGGAACACCACTACGAACATGTCAAGGTAGGGTTTGAACACACTATTTATAAGGTCCATGAATATAGTGATGTCTCTCAAACTACACCTCCAATTAGAGGATAAACAATCACTATCAAAATATAGTACCTAACAAAGGTTAGGGTCGAATCCCACAGGGAATATAGTTAGACCTAGAGAAATTAGGAGCAACTAGAACAAATTAATCTACTTAACTTAAAAAGGTGGAGGGGGTTAGTAAACTGCAAAAATTAAACCTAAACTAGAGCAATCGATCAAGAGCAGGTGTTGTAAAAAATTAATGGAAGAAGTAACTAGGGTATTGTGTTCCCCAGGGATCCCTAACTCAGTATATCAAAATAATCATAATCTTGTTTAGTATGTAGCATTTAGAATGGTAAGTTGAGTTCACCTAACTCTTTGATCAAGGCAAGAGGTAAATTTCACTATGTGATTTGATTCATCCCCGTAGTGTGACACTACTAACCCTTACCTTTGGTTCTAGCACAACCATCTTGTGATTAGTTCAAGTTGATTAGACGAGAGGGATCACATCGAATCCTGTTAACTATCGTTTTTTCCTATTTATTACCACCTTGATCCAGTAGACAAGAATTCAAGAAAGTTCTAACGGTTGCCACTGTTAAAAGGTATTCATATCGAAGGACATAATTAATACATACATGCATACTTTCCAAGAATTACAGATTATCCAGAGTTTACTTTGTTAGTTTTTCTTGGTTCCCACAATCCTAGTTGTGGATTTAGCTATGCATAATCATTGTAGATGCAAAAATCATGTTATAGAATAACATAATTAAACACTTACAATGATGAATTAAAGAAAAATCCATCCAAATCTTCACAAGAAATCACAATGTTAAAATCTCAATGTAAAGTCACAAAATATGAGTTCTTAAATCTCTCTACTCGTTCGTAAGTGTTTCTTTTCGCTTCTCTCTTGTTACACACATAAAAAAACCCGAAAAACTTATTTATAAGAAGTAAAAACCAAATCCAAAATAAAATACAAAAATTAAAATTGGCAGATAAAATAGGCAAGGTTACGGGCCGTATGAGAAACCACGACCTATAACTGGGCTTTGTATACTTCAATGCACAAAATCTGATGTCAACCTACAAGACCTTCCTACGGGCCGTCTTTTGACCTACGACCCATAAAGGATTTCGTCTGTTAATTCTTTTGAAACTCTTTAAAATCTTGATCCTCTAGGCACAATATTATCCATGACTCGTAACCAATCTTACGACTCATAAGTGGCCTCATCTAATAACACTTTAACATTTAATATGTTTTATGATCTTCAACCTATGAAACAACATACAACTCATGAAATATTCTACGGCTCGTCTGATACCTCGTGGATGTACATCTGAACTTGGCCCTTCACTGGATCTGACTCACAAAACCAACCTATGGCTCGTGGAGTGAATCACGACTCATACAGTGACTCATAAATCACCAAAAACTTCAATTTTGCAATACTATGCCCAAAATTATCCTGATTCTTGTAATCTTGTAAAAACAACACGAAAACACATCAAACCTACTAACATCACTTTGAGAACACATAAAATTCTAAGTTTAAGCATCAAAAGTGTTGTATTTTGGCAGCACATCAACACCCTCAACTTAAAATTATTGCTTGTCCTCAAACAACAGACTCAATCTATATAAGAACCTATAGCAACACACAGACCTCAATCAATGACATACATTATCTAAAGATTAGTCTCAAATACCCAACCAAACTCATTAGTGCATATATTATGCAGTTATTAGACAAACTTATGCAAATCAGTACAACAGTGCAACTATGACAGATAAAGCAATGCTCAAATCAATAATCACCGAGATAGCCTAAAATCAACAATGCAAGTCAAGTGCCCTCATAGAAAAAGTCTCATTTTTCACTCAGAGTAATAAAAGCAGATTTAATACTTGGGATTGTCAAAAACTCTCACACTCTCAAATATATTCAAACATTGTGCACAATGTCATAGGCTTGCCCCTATGCTCATGACTATGACCGTCGACTATTTGGACTAGGATCACTTTAGGACTTTCTTGGCTTATAACGTAGGCTCAGGTGACTTTGGTATGATGTCTTTGGCGCATTGTGATTAATGACCCTCCTTGAAACTGCACTATTTCACACTTTTGGCCTACCAACACGACTATTTTTAACACCATGCTCCCTTTTTCTGATTGCTCATGCTTTTGGGTGCCTTATTTTTATTTTAAGCCCATTGCCTCATATTTTCACAGTATTTTTCCTATTAGCTCATAATTTGGGCATCTATTGATTTTTCTCGCACCCGTTTTATTTCTTACCCTTTTTGACTGTACTCTTATGCTTCCTTTCCCATTTGGTGTGATTCCTCTATAACAACCACCTTGAACTTAGACTTTTGTCCTAAGTCGAGGTGTACAATATCCAACCTTTGAACTAAGGACACTTTTTGGGTAGCCTTCCTCAACTTAGGCTAAAAACTTAGGCTTTTAGCCTGAGTTGAGGTGCACAATATTCAAGGGAGGACCAGGGCTAATTTCAAGACTTCACAAATAAAAAAGTTTAGTTACTCAGGTATTTACAAAAGAAAGGGTACACGTAAGGCTCAAACATTAGGAACAAGGGATCCATAATGCATTTGGTTGGTTAATTTAGGATAAGTGGACTAATATAAATAATGACCTAAGATCCTTTCCTAACCAACTAACCTACGGGCTTAGTCAAAGTAACAAGGCAAGTTCTAGATTTAAGCACAATATAAGAATCATGTAATAACGCTCACACACATATAACACCGAATACACTGTCAATATAGACTCTTAGATCATGCATTTTATCACAGTTAAGCCTAACTTGTCAAAATAAGCACTATGAAACACTGATTTTCCATGGGTTATCATCAAACTACCTAACAATACATCATAAAAAAATTGAGGGGTATCACTTTCACAAAACTAACATATGCCATAGATATCAGTACAATATGCTACTAATACTACTTATACATCCTGAACATGCCGATTCAATAGAAAATAAATGTCCTTAGGGAAAGAACACATATAAGAAAACCTCGTGGACTAAAAAATTGAGATAATTATAGGTCATGATTACTCAGACTTCGCCAAGGTCTATAACTACCCATACTCTATCGAAAAAGTTTTACATTGTCCTCAATGTAATAAAATATATCAAAGTAAAGCACAGAGGTCAAAAAGAATATACCTGAGTGCCTAAGCACCTGTGTGCTTGGGTTGTCTCCCAAGTAGCACCTGATTTAGTGTCGGGACATGACTCAGACAACTTGGTTACTTAGACTCCACCAAGTGCTCACACTTCCATCTTTAGCTCATCTGGTCTTTTCATCGACTATCAAATATTAAAGATAACTTCTTTGTCATTCAACCTAAACTTGAGTTGACCTGATTCTATGTTCACTGGGGCCCACCTAGTGGCTAGGAAAGATTTTTTGAAGATGATTGGGATGTTGAAGTCTACTTCACAATCCAGGATCACGAAGTCTACAGGGAATATGAATTTATCCACTTGACTAGCACATCGTACAGTATTCCTACAAGCTTTTTTATCATCCTGTCAGCCATCAACAACCTCATGCTCGTTGGAGTAGGGGCTCCCAAGCCTAACTTCTTGAACACGGCAAGAGGCATTAAATTGATACTAGTGCCTTAATTGCACAATGCCTTTGCAAAGTCAACATCTCCGATAGTGCAAGGTAAGGTGAATGCTCCGGGGTCCTCTTTCTTTTGCACCAAGGATTTTGTTGTAATAGCACATAAATGTTGAAGATCTTGGGACAATGCTTATATCATCATCCTCTTTTTCTTCACAAGGTCCTTCATGAACTTGACATACCCAGGCATCCTCTCCAATGTCTCAATGAGGGGAATGTTGATAGTGAGCTACCTCAACATGGAGATGAAATATTGGAACTTACCATCCTTCTCCTTTTTATTGAGTCTCTAAGGGAATAGTGGTGGAGGCCTAGGTATGGGCTTCAACTTCTTTGGCGTCACTACATCTTACTTGCCCCATCCTTTGCACTAGCATCCTCGGTCTCTACATTCTTGCTCTCTACTATCTCTTCATGAACCTCAACATTATCAACCAACATTGGTGGATCTATCATTTGCTTGCCACCTCGTATAGTCACTACTATGCACTGCCTAATATTCTTTAGCTTTTACATTGTGTTGCTTGGCAATGTTCCTTTTTGGCGTTGGTTCAACTATGTAGACATCTGACCAAACTATTGCTCTAGTTGCTGGATAGCGACAAAATGAAACTTGATCTTTTGATTTATTCCTGAGATGTCAGCTTTCATCACCTTTAAGGTCTCATCCTGGGCGTTAACCTTCTTCAATAACTTATCAAATATCTCCTCAATGCATGAACTGCCAACCCTAGAATCATGATTATATGGTGGCATATAAGGACCATTTTTGTACCTATATGTGCGACCCCAATCGCCATCTCTGTCTTGGTCCCTTTTCTTATCATAGTAGCCTTTTTAGTTGTTATCCTTGAAAGCATTGTCCCTGTTAAAGTGCCGACCTTAGTTCCCTTGACATTGGCACCAATAGTCTTGGTTAGGCCCTTGGGTATTGGTTCGGAAACCCCCCATTTGATCAGTCAAAAACATAAATCCTCCTCATAGTAGGGCTCATCATACATTGGTGTATACGGTGGCCAGTGACTCACTGAATTAACTCTCTCTTAAGTCTGCTTCATCAACAAATTGTTATTGATCCGAGCTAGCTCCTCCATCATATCTTCATTAATCCTAGCTTGCTCTAGATTGATAATCACTATGAAAGAGCTTTTAGTGGTGGATTTATCTCTTCATCCCCATGCACGATTCGTCTTTGCAACCTTCTCTAATCGGTAAGCTATAATCAGAAAAGTGCAATCCAAAAATGAGCCTCCCATAATAGTGTCAGCAATAGTTTGGCCATTTTCATCTAAGGCCCAATAGAAGATTTCCACGAAGGCGTCATAAAAGGTCTTGTGGTCAGGGACACTCCTCAAGCATTTTGTAAACCTCTCCCAAGTAGTGCTGATAGAATCACCAGGCAATTGGTCAAAGTTTTTATTTGATCCTTCAGCTTTAACTTCTTTGACTTAGGAGAGAATCTCTCCAAGAAGGCCTTCTGCATTTCAGTACAAGTAGTGATAAAGCCTTATGTAAGTTCATATAACTATACCGTCGCTTCACTTGTAAGAGAAAATGGGAGACACAAAGTCCAATGATATCCATGGACAGATTTTGATTCCTCATCATACTCTTGCAGACGAAGATGACGTTGTGTAGATGGTTATGTGGATTCTCTGATGGTAGGTCTATAAATAATCCTCTATTTTGCAACATTTATAACAACCCACTCGACACCATGAACTTAGTATCCTCCAATAAAGGAGGTAAAACAATCACTCCAGTAACATCCACCGTCATAAGGTTCAGCCTGTTTGATTCCATTGATGAGTAGCGACCTATAGATCCTATGGTGGTGGATTTACATCCTTCAACGGTGGTGGTTCATTGTTGTTGTTCAGATTGCATGCAAGGTTAGCGTCATTATTTGCGTTGTCCTGAGCCATTCTTTGAAGTGTTTTCTGGATCTCTAGGTCAAACAAGTCAAGGAAGTGCCTCGACTACGAATGTTGGGCATACACTACACCTATATGCAGTAAGAAAGCAAAAATAACAAAAAAATCATAAATCAAGGAAAATAAGAATTAATTGTCAAATTCCCCTAATTAAACTATTATAAAGCCATATTCCCCTGTAACAATGCCAAAATTTTGATGTCGCTCAAACTACACCTCCAATTAGAGTATAAGCGGTCACTGTCAAAATATAGTATCTAACAAATATTAGGGTCGAATCCCACAGGGAATATGGTTAGACCTGGAGCAATTATGAGCAATTAGAACAAATTAATCTACTTATCTCCTAAAAGGGAGGGTTGTAAACTGCAAAAATTAAACCTAAACTAGAGAAATCTATCAAGAGAAACTATTATGAAATCAATGGAAGAAGTAACTAGGTTATTGTGTTCTCCATGGGTCCCTAACTCAATATATGTAGATAATCGTAATCTTGTTTAGTGTGTAGAGTGCAGAACGGTAAGTTGAGTTTACCTAACCCTTTGATCTAGGCGAGAGGCAAATTGCACTAAGTGATTTGATTCATCCCCACAGTGTGACATTACTAACCCTTACCTTTGGTTCCAGTACAACCATCCAGTGATCAGTTCAGGTTGATTAGGTGAGAAGGATCACATCAAATCCCTTTAACTACCCTCTTTCCCATTCATTACCACCTTGATCCAGTAGATAAGAATTCAGGTAAGTTCTAACGTTGGTCACTGTTAAAAGGAATTCATATAGAAGGGCATAATTAATACATGCATACACTCTTTCCAAGAATTGCGGATTATCTGGAGTTTACTTTATTAGTTCTTCATAGTTCCCACAATTCTAGTTATGGATTTTGCTATGCATGGTCATTGTAGATACAAAAATTATGTTATAGAATAACATAATTAAACACTTACAATGATGAATTAAAGAACATTCAATCCAAATCTTCACAATAAATCACAATGTTAAAATCTCAATGTAAAGTCACAAAAGATAAGTTCTCAAATCTCTCTACTTGTTCCTAAGTATTTCTTTTCACTTCTATCATGTTACAGATGTAAAACAAAAACCTCAAAACCCTATTTATAATAAGTAAAAACCAAATCCACAATAAAATAGCAAAACTGGAATTGACAGGTAAAACAGGCAAGGTTATGAGTTGTATGAGGAACCACGACCTGTAACTAGGCTTCATATACTTCAATGCACAAAATCTGATATCAACTCACGACACCTTCCTACGGGCCATCTTCTAACCTACGACCCATAAAGGGTTTTATCTATTAACTCTTCTAAAAATCTTTAAAATCTTGATCCTCCAGGCTTGATCTTATCCACGACCCGTAACCAATCTTACGACTCATAAGTGGCCTTGTTTGATAATACTTTAGCATTCAACATGTTTTCTGATCTTTAACCTCTGAAACCACATACGGCCCACCCATGAAACATTCTATGGCTCATCTAATACCTCATGGATGTACATTTGAAACTTGTCCCTTCACTGGATCTGACTCACGAAACCAACCTATGACTCATAGAGTGAACTACAACCCGTAGAATGACTCGTAAATCACCAAAATCTTCAATTCTACAGCACTTTGCCTAAAATCACCCGATTCGTATAATCCTATAAAAATAACACGAAAACACTCCAAACCTACTAATATTGCTTTGAGAACACACAAAATCCTAAGTTTTAAGTATCAAAAGTGTTGTATTTTGGCAGCACATCATATAGTTAGTGCATTGGTAAGACCAAATGACATCACCACAAACTTGAAATTACCATATCTAGTCCAAAACTTCTTCTTATGAATGTGTCTCTCTCTCACCATTAATTGGTGATACTCGAATCTTAAGTTAATTTTGGAGAAGTGTGTAGCCTCTTTCAAATGATCAAATAAGTCATTTATCCTTGGGAGTGGGTATTTGTTCTTGATAGTGACCTTGTTGAGTTACAGGTAATCTATAAATATACGGGGAGACCTATCCTTCCTCCTTACAAATAAAATTGGAGCACCCCATGGAGACTGGCTAGGTCTAGTGAAACCTTTCTCTAACAAATGTTTCATTTGGTCCTTTAGTTCTTTCAACTCCACGGGAACTATTTTATATGGAGGAAATTGATATAGGTTAAGTATCAGGTAGGAGATTTATCCCAAAGTCTATTTCCTTCTTGGGGGGAACACTCGGTAACTCATCCAGAAAGACATTGGAAAACTCATTTACAATGGGGACCGACTCAAGGGAAGGGACTTTAGAAGTGACATCTTTGATTGTTACTAGATGATAGATGCACTCTTTAGAAATCATTTTTCGAGCCTTTAAGAAAGAAATGAACCGACCCCTACATGAAGAGTTACTACCCTCCCACTCAAGAATTGGCTCATTTGAGAATTAAAACTTGACTTTATGGGTTCTATAATCAATGGGAGCATATGAGGCATGCATCCCCATCCATCTCGAGTATTACACCAAAATCTACCATGGAAAGCTCAACTAAGTCACACAAGAGACCACTTTATCCGAAATAGAGGAAGGATAATTTCTATAAATGTTTTGGGCAACAATGGACTCTCCTACGGGGTTATTTACTTCATAGGGCTCATGAATGACTTTGGGACATACATGAAATTTATTAGCAAGAAATTATTATACAAATGAAAAATTAGCACTCGGATCTAGTAAAGCATATGCGTCAAAATTGAAAACTCTTAACATACTTGTTACAACATCTAGAGCCTCTTCAACCTCTTAGCGACCATAAAGAGCATAAAACTGATTGGTCCTTTGGGAACCTTGGACTTGCCCACCTTGGCCTTGGGGACTTGCGCTAGTGCCTCTAAAATATTTGGCATGATGGTCGGGCTTTCTATATTTGAAGTAAGCATTTGAACCTGCTAGGCGCTCTCCCTTGTGGAGTCTTCCACACTTAGAGAAACATAGGCTTTGGGGATTACAAGCAACCCCCTTGTCTTTAGTGGTCCAGGGAAGAGTGTTGGTAGACCCTTGTCCACCTTACTTTTTGCACACCTTGGAACTTGTGACCTTCACTCCTTTGGTGAGAGTAGCCCCCACTATCGACCCGAGTTCTCTTGGACTCCCTTTCCTTTTCTCATATCTTCTTCTCCTGTATTTGTTCTGCATAAGTCATCAATCGGGAGATATCCATCTTCTTAACTAACATGGTTTTCTTACACTCTTTGGACACTAAGTCTGATATGCCAGAGATGAATTTGCTCATGCGAGTCCTCATATCCGCAATAATGAAGGGAGAATACTTTGAAAGCATAGTGAATTTGAGGGCATACTCCATCACACTTAAGGATACTTACTTGAGGTTGATGAATTCTTAGACTTTGCCCTCCCTTAGCTCTATCAAAAAGAACCAATCCAAGAAGGCACACTTGAACTCTTCCCATCCAATGTGACCCGCTCTTTGTATCCACTCATTTGCCTATTTCTTATACCTTATTTTGTCTACCCTTATGAGGTTGTAGGCCACCAACTCAGCTTTTTCCTTTGAAGGGATCCCACAACCGTTACAACCCGATAAACTTCCTTAATAAAATCAATGAGGTCTAATGTCGCTCAACCCTATATCATCAAAGGATGAAGGGGTGCTCGCTATCAGCATAATAAACTAACTTTTGAGGTCACGGTCGAATCTTATAGGGAGTAATGTGTCAATGATACTCCCAAACTCACACCTCAATTGAGATGCAAAGTGGTCGTTGACCAAATATAGAACCCAACTAGAGTTGGGGTCGATCC
>JBCEWC010006854.1:0-22324 GCA_038996855.1 Solanum aculeatissimum | reverse complement strand
GCCACAAATGTCTTAAAAAGCCTTAAATATGAGCGAAAATATAAAAATACCTCAATAAAACGGCCCTTAAAATTTTATTCCGCAGCCCCCATGGTCAGTTTTCTGGGTCGTGAGGCTCACTAACTCAGCACAGATAGTCTTTACGAAAACGGCCATAACTTCTTACTCCGAACTCAAAATTAAGTGAAACCAGTTTTGTTTGAAAGATAACTCAAGGAGCTTCAAATGGATATGTAATAGGCCACCCAGTTATTCTTGTGCTAAGAGATAAAATCAGTTAAATTTTACCCTTCCAATGTCCATGTGAGATTCCATACTTAGAAAAATTTCTCTCTCGCAACCACACAGAAAGCTTCACGGTCCATGAGGCTTCACACAGACCATGAACTAATACATGGAGCCTCACTTGGCTAATAGCCTTGGTTGGCACCCTCACATGGACAGGTTCACGGGCCATAAGGCCTCATACGGTCCATGAACCCTTCTTCCTCGTTGATACAATTTCTAAAACGCTAATCTTATACATAGAACCAATCCTTAAATCAAGGTTATCTCAAAACACATTACCACGCCTCATGAGAGGTCACACAGGCCTATTCACGGAGCATAAAGTGGAACAAAGTCCATGAAGTCTACCATGGGAGTTTGCCTTAGCCAATTTCCAAAAAAGGATCCCTGTGCAGGCAGTCCCACCAAATAGCCCATAACTTCTTCATCCAAACTCAGAATCAAGTGAAATGAAGTGCGTTAAAAGGATAACTCAAAGAGATTCAATTTATAGGTCATGGATCTCCCTATTCTACTTGAGCCAAGAGTTATGACCATTGAAAGTCAGTACTTCCACTAGACGTCATGTAAAACTTAACCAATACAATTGTTTTAGCTACGACCATTCAAGAGAGACTCATGAAGATCATTAAACAACCATGGTAGGTTAAAATCAGATCCTAATAAGCTTCATAAGGTCCTATAAAGTTTGGGTTATTACACTTGATAATTTATGAGACATTGTTGACGATTATACTTGTAAGTTGGGGACGAGTAAGGTCCAATTTATGTGGTATATATAATCTTTGAACATAACTACAATTTGTATGAATATTGGGGACGATTAAGGTCCTATACTTGTGATATACTTATTTCTTAGATATAATGAGGATGGGTTTATATTATGGGGACTAGTGGGTCTGGTACTTTTGGTATACTTGATCATTATACGGTTATGATTATCTGAGATATTTTGATAAATTGTGACACTTTATATTATGTTCCTTGCTATGTGAGACTATTTTTGTAATATTCTAAATATTATGTTGCCATATTTATGCACATATTTGAGTGGACATTACTATTTTATGTTGCATCATGTTGCATTGTACCACCCTTGACCTGAGTAGGAGGTAAGGGTAATATGCTCCACTATTGTACCTCCCCCTTGATCTGAATAGGAGGCTAGGGCGAGATTCATACTTTATAATCCTTTTATTGCAAGTAGGTGGCAAGGATGGGATATTTTAATACCCCTTGATCACGAGTAAGCGGCAAGGATGAGACATTGTAATACCCTTGATCACGAACAGGTGGCAAGATTGTGAGACACTTGATGAATGATTAGATGATATTTTATATATTGTGTATACATTGCTCATGGTGTTGTAATACTGGATATGTGGGAGACCTTATAAGCATTTATCTAAATGTTTATTGTGTACTAACCCTTTTTTATGTAGGTGTAGGATTCTTCGTTATTTGATTACTTATTTGATTTCTTTTACCTTATCGGTTGAACCTACTAGGTACATTTTGGTATACTCACCCCTGCTTTGTTTCCTCCCTACAGTTCGAGCATAGGGACTCACATAAGGTAGTTGACTCACTCTTATTGAGTATATTTTGCATCTATCTAGATCCTACTAGTGAGGCTCATGACTATGAGTTGACGTGGATCTTTGGGATTTTCTTTACTACTTTTTTCTAGACTTTTATCCTACCTTATGAGATAGTCTTGTATTTAATTTTGAGACAGTTGTATTTACCTTTTGTACTACTATAGATTCCCTTGTACTCATGACTCCAAGCTTTGGGATATTTAATGTTATGTTGTGTTGGTTTCCATTTTATTCCATTCTTCCATAATTGTGATCCATTTTGGGTCAGGACAAGTTTGGTGTCAAAGCTCTAGATTCGTCGGCCTCATGAGTCAATAGTAGGGTGTTTAGTAGAGTCTGGTGGATTTTTGTGTAGACAACCACACCCATCTCTTGGAGGCTACGGGATATTCTTTAGGAAAAACTTTTATGTCTTGCTTCTTATTTGTGTGTTTCTTCATATCACATGCTTCGAAAATGTCTAATCACTCCTTCTGTTCAAATGCTAATTTCTAGATTCTGATGATTAGTGGGAGAGCTCGAGTCAACGCATATGGCTCCCACTTAAGGTTGAGGCAGAGTTCAAGATAGGGTCAGGGGTCGAGGACTTGATAGAGGGGAAACTCCACCAAGGGGACAAACGATGTTAGCTTATCCAGAGCCTGCTCATGAGACAAAGGGACCCATAAATCCTATTCCACCACTCTCAGCTCCAGGCCCTACCTTCTCAATTTAGTAGTTGTTATTGAGACTATTGGCTAGATTGAGAGAGATTCTCCTACCCCAGCTACTGTCGACCTGGCAGTTTCTATAACACCGCTTGATCCTTTTATAGCCCTAGTCGAGCAAATTATGGTGCATATGGGTCCTTCTTTTATTCTAGTGGATTCTATTTTGATTTCTGTGACTCCACAATAGGCATCCCATCCTAGTTCGAGCTCTTAGTTTCAGAGTCTGGCCATTTCCCTATCTATTGCACTACCCATATTTGTGGTGTAACCTTTATTTGCCAGTCCAGCCATGTCCACAACAGAGCGAAAGAGTTTCGAAAGGTTTGTTCAACTAGATCCTGAAAAATTTGATGGCACTCTAGGTGATAGAGCTTATGATTCCTTACTAGAGTGCCAGGACTGGCTATGTAATTTGGCCATCTTGGAGTCTCATGGAGTTACTTATACCACTTATTATTTTATCGACCTCACCAAGGAGTAGTGGAGGTCAGTTGTGGATCGTCAACCTATTGGATCTCTAGTTGTGACATAGGAGTAGTTTACAGTAGTATTTTTTGAGAGGCTCATGTCATACAGCCTTTTAGACAACCTTCGAGATGCGTTTGATAGACTTCAATAGGGTTCTATATTAGTGTCACACTATGAGGCAAATTTTATACATTGTCCAGGTATGCTTTGTCTAGCATCTTTACTGAGTTTGATAGGATTCAACGCTTTGCCAAGGGATTAGTAGGGTACCTTCAAGAGGCTACAACTTCCTTGGCCGTAGTTGGAGGCACCTTTCAGAGTGTTGTTGATCACACTCATATGACAGAGAGTATCAGGCATGAGAGACAGGATAGTGGGAAGAGGTTCCATCAGCATGGACAATTTATAGGTTACCCACCATGAGATCGGGAGTTTCAAAGGTAGGTCCATCAGGGCCAAGTAGTTCAAGTAACACTTCCAGTATCTGATGGCGTTGAAAAGTCTATTCCTACTCAGATAGGTCGTGATAGTTCTCTTGGCTCAGCCAAATATGGTGGCTCTTCGACACAGTCATCTCAGAGATAAGATCCCCGAGCCTTCTTTGTATGTGATGAGGTTGGGCACTTTACCAATCATTTTCCATATTGTGCTTTTCCTTCCTAAGCTTCAGGGTCTCATCCAACTCATCCAGCCCCAGCACCAGCAGTTAGAGACACCTCTCATGGCATAAGGGAAGGTACCAGAGGAGGATATGGCACAATGAGAGGTGGAGCCCATGGAGACCCATAGGGTAGGGGTGGTCATAGAGTTTGTTATTCTATCCTAGATAGAGCCAAGGCAGAGGTTTCTGATGTAATTATCACAGGTATGGTTTTGATGTGCCACTGTTCAACTTCAATTTTATTTTATCTAGGATCTACTTATTCCTATGTGTCAACTTATTTTTCATTGAATATTGATATTATATGTGAGCCGCTTGCTGAGTCTATATATGTTTCCACCCTAGTAGGTGAATCTTTATTGGTGAATCGGGTGTATCAGGGATGTTTTTTGACTTTTATGGAGAAAGACACATTTGTTGACTTAATATTGTTAGATTTGATGAACTTTGATATGATTTTATACATGGATTTGGTTATGGCCTCATTATGCTATTCTTGACTGTCATGCGAAGACCTTGACTTTATCTTATCAAGAGTTACCCCAATTGGTGTGGACTGGAGCACCTAACTCTTATCCTAAGAGAGTTACCCTAATTGGTGTGGACCGTAACACCTAACTTCTATCCTAAGGGAGTTACTTCTTATATGTATGTGTGCCAATTGATTGATAAGGGTTTCTTGTCTTATTTAGCTCATGTTCAGACTGTTTCTCAGGAGTTCCCATCTTTGGAGACAACCAGGGTTGCTAGAGAGTTTATGGATGTATTTTTAACTGATTTGACTGGTGTTTCTCTGGATCATGATTTTGACTTTGCTATTGATGTGGAGCAGGGCACCAAGATTATTTATATTGCCCCATATTGGATGGCTCCAACTGAGTTGAAGGAGCTGAAAGAGCAATTAGAGGATTTGTTAAAGAAAGGGTTCATTCGTTTGAGTGTATCTCCTTGTGGTGCTCCTGTCTTATTTGTGAAGAAAATAGATGGCATTATGTGTATGTGTATTCACTACTACTAGTTGAAGAAATTGACCATCAAGAATAAGTATCCTTTGCCTCATATTGATGATCTTTTTGACCAGTTTTAGGGTGGCTTGATATTCTCTAGGATTGATTTAAGGTCTGGCTATCATTAATTGAGAGTTCAGGAGTCTGAAATCTTGAAGACAGCAGTTCGTGGCTATGTCATTTGGGTTGACTAATTCCCCAGCCACTTTTATATAGTTGATGAATTGAGTGTCCAAGCCCTATCTGGATACTTTTATGATTGTGATTATAGATGATATCTTCGTTTATTCCAAGAGCGAGGTCGATCATGTTCAATACTTGAGGATTGTGCTTCAAAGATTGAGAGATGAGAAATTATATGTCATGTTTTTTAAAGTGTGAGTTTTGGCTTAATTCTATTACATTTCTTGGGCATATTTTGTCAATAGAGGGTATTATGGTTGATCTGGCCAAAGTGGCAGTTGTTCATGAGTGGGTTAGGCCTACTTCTGTGACTGAGATTCAGAATTTCATTGGTTTGGCGGGTTATTATCGATTATTTGTTTAGGCATTCTCTTCTATAGCAGCCCCGTTCACTAGATTTACTCAAAAGGATATGGACTTTCAGAGGTCTGAGAAATGTGAGGCAAGCTTTCAAAGGCTCAAAGACCTATTGACTTCAACACCGATTCTTGCTTTGCTCGAGAAAGGAGTGATATTTGTGATTTATTGTGATGCATATGGTATGGGTTTGGGTGGTGTGCTGATGCAAAGAGGGAAAGTGATTTTCTATGCTTCTAGGTAGTTCAAGGTTCATTAAAAGAACTACCCTACCCACGAGTTGAAGTTGGTTGATGTTGTGTTTGTGTTGAAATTACGGTGGCACTATCTTTATAGGGTTTATTGTGAGATCTTCACTGATCACCAGAGTTTCAAATACATCTTTTTGCAACCTAAATTGAATACGAGACAATGTAGGTGGTTGGAGTTGCTTAAGGATTGTGACATCACCCCGGGAAGGCTAATGTTATGGCTGATGCTTTGAGCCAAAAGGCTACTAGTATGGGGAGTTTGACATTTTTGTGGGCTGAGGAAAGGCCCTGATCATTGGAGGTTCAATCACTTGCTAGATCGATGGTCCATTTGGATATTTCTCCTCCCTAGGGTGTTTTGGCCTTTGTTGAGGCTAAGTCATCCTTCCTTGATTAGATATGTTCTCATCAGTTTTAGGACCCTAGGTTATGCTTGGTTCATAACAAAGTGTTGAGGGGTGAAGCCAAGGTGGCTATTATTGATTATGTGGGTATTTTGAGGGTAAATAATAGAGTTTGCATGTCTAAAGTGGGTGATTGGATGAAATTGGTATTAGAGGAGGCCCATTGTGCTATATATTCCATTCATCCGTGTGTCTCTAAGATGTACTATGGTCTAAAACAACATTATTGGTGTTTTGGGATTAGAAGGGATATAGCTGAATTTGTGGCGAAGTGTTTAAATTGCCAACAAGTATGAGCACCAAAAGTCTGATGGATCGATACAAAAGAACCACATTCCCGAGTGGAAGTGGGAAAGAGTGACTATGGACTTTGATACAGGTTTGACCATGGATTTGGGGAAGTTTGATTCAGTTTGGGTAGTGATCAATTGTTTAACCAAATTGACTCACTTCTTATCGGTGAAGACTAGCTATAGTGCAGAGCAGTTCGCTAGAATGTATATCTGAGAGATATTCAGATTGCATGGTGTACCAATGTCTATAGTATCTGACAAAGAATCTGTGTTCACCTCTCAGTTTTTGTGGGCACTACAGCGTGGTTTGGGTACTAGAGTGGATTTGATTTCAGCTTTCCACCCCCAGACAAATGGTTTATCCGAGCACACCATTCAGGTGTTGGAGGACATGTTACGGGCTTGTGTGATTAATTTTGGGGCCCGATGGGACTAATACTTACCATTAACAGAGTTCGCATATAGTAATAGCTACCATTCCAGCATTCAAATGGCACCATTTGAAACCTTGTATTGCTAGAGGTGTAGATCACCCATTGGATGGTTTGACACAGGTTCTGATAATGTGTTTAGTCTGGATCTACTTAGAGATGCCAAGAATCGATTATATTTGATTCATAGTAGGCTATTGATGGCCTAAAGTCTCCAGAAGAGTTATGTTGACAGGAGGACTAGGCCTCTTGAGTTCTCTGTTGGTGATAGCGTATGGCTAAAGATTTCACCCACGAAAGGTGTGATGAGTTTTACAAAGAGAGGCAAGCTTTGTCCTAGATTCAGTAATCCATTTGAAACTTTGAGAAGAGTTGGTGAGGTTTCTTATAAGCTGGAATTACCACCGAGATTGTCATATGTTCATCCTGTTTTTATGTTTCTATGCTCTATTAGTACATTCCAGTTTAGTCCCATATGATATTGTATGTTTCTATTGAATTGGGTTTAGATTTGTCCTTTGAGGAAGAGCTCATAATTATATTGTACAGGCAGGTCCGAAGATTGAGATCCAAAGATATAACTTATATGAAGGCTTAGGGGTGGCACTGTTCCTTTGGTGAGGCTATATGGGTGTTAGAGTTGGATATGCAAGCAAGATATCCCAACCTTTTTTAGGCTCCAGGTACTCCTCTTTTCTTTATGTTCGGGGATGAACATTATTTTTAGTAGCGAATGATGTAATGACCTAGTTGATCATTTTTGGTCTTATTTGTGAAAATTATTGTTTAACCCTTCTGTAAGTTGCTTTGGACCTACTTTGAACTATTTGAATTATTGAAATTTAAATTCGATGATTTTAAAATCGAAAATATGAGTTTTGACATTTTTGGAAGCTTAAGGTAATGAAAAAGTGAGTATTTATACTATTCAGAGTTTTTGGTGTCGGATCACGGATCTCTCAATTTCATTAGCTCCAAAATTGCAAAATTGTTCTATGAGAAGTTACAAAATTACATTTTGAGTTAAATAAGTTTTTTAGGACCAAAGTTGTGATTTTAGTCGTTTCTAGGACCAAAGTTTAACTTTGGTCAACATTCAGACATAAGAAGCTTGAATCATAATTCCGACAATTCCAATAGTCCTGGATGGTGAAACAAATGCTGAAAATGGTCTCAAAATCTTTTTTAGAGTTGTCGAGGGCAGTTTTGGTACTTTTAGTTTTAAATTAGTTTTACTGACTTGAATTGGTAAATATGGCGAGAAGGCCTTACACTTGATTTCTAATTATTCCGTTGAGTTTGGATCATTGTTTTTGGTATGGATACATATAAAGTTTGTGTAATACTAAGCTTGGATGAGTTTTAGGGGTCTATTCCGAGTAGGAAATTGGACTTTGCTTGTTGGTTTTGTTGAGTTTCTGGTGCAGGTGTATTTTTTTCTCCGTGTTTGTGGAGGTATTGGTGGCTCAGCACTCTACGTTCGCAGGACAAGCTCTGCATTCGCGGAGCATGCATACATGTGACACACCCTCTCCCTCCGTTAATACTTTGTGTTCGCAGGATTGTCCCCACGTTTGCAGAGGTCTTTCGATCTATATCCTACGCTATTGTCGGATACCAACTGCGATCGCAGAGCACATTTTATAGCTGGACAATTTTAAACTCAGAAAATACCAATTTTACCCCTTTTCAAACTTCCAAGCTTTTTTAGGTGATTTCGGAGAAGGGTTTCGAAGAATTTTGCTGGTAAGTGTTTTTAACAATATATTAATCATACTCCTTAAGTTTTATTTTGATTTCGTCAAACATTCATGATTTTCAATGTCCAAAATTCAGGATTCTTAGACTATGATTTCTCTCACTCATTTTAAACTCGATTTTAGTGAGATTTTTATCTATTTCACATAGAACTTAGTTTTTAATTCAATTTCCAGATTTGGGAACTTCGAATTTTAGCCTTAAAATTGACTATTTTTCCCCTAAGCCTAAATTATGCCAATATGGGTATCAAAATGCTTCTCTTGATGAGTAGTGTTCTATTTTTTATAGTGATTGATCATATTAGGTGATCGATTTGTGGATTGAGTTGATTAAAAGCTTGTCCGAGTGTAGTTTTGATATTGAGGTAGGTTTGGCTAACCTTATTGGGAATGAATTTGAGTTATTGATTATTTTTATATGGGAACTATTAGATATAGACTGATTTATGAGTAATTATATTAATGGGATAAGATATTGATGGAAATATGATTCCGATTAAGCCGAATTATTAGTAATGATGATTTTATTGTTAATCTGAGATGGAAACTTCTGGATTTAGATCCTGTGAGAGGTTATTGTGTTAATCTAAAACTTGTGATATTATTTTGGGAAATATTAATATAACTTGATGGTTTATGAGACACCATTGATGATTATACTTGTATGTTGGGGACGAGTAAGGTCCTATACTTGTATTATACTTATTTCTTTGATATAACAAGGATGGGTTTATAATGTGGGGACGAGTAAGGTCCGGTATTTTTTGTATACTTGATCATTATATGGTTATGATTATATGAGATATTATGATAAATTGTGACACTTGATCTTACGTTCCTTGCTATGTGAAACTATTATTGTAGTACTCTCAATATGATATTTCCATATTTATGCACATATTTGAGTAGACATTACTATTTTGTGTTGCATCATGTTGCATTGTACCACCCTTTAACCCGAGTAGGAGGCAAGGGTAATATGCTCCATTATTGTATAACCCCTTGACCCGAGTAGGAGGCAAGGGTAATATGCTCCATTATTGTATAACCCCCTTGACCCGAGTAGGAGGTAAGGGTGAGATTCATACTTTGTAATCCCTTGATCGCGCGTAGGTGGCAAGGATGGGACATTGTAATACCCCTTGATCGTGAGTAGGTGGAAAGGATGACGCATTGTAATACCCTTGATCACGAACATGGGTCAAGGTTGCAAGACACTTGATGCATGATTGGATTATATTTCATATATTGGGTATACATTTCTTATGGTATTGTAATACTGAATATATGTGAGACCTCATAAGCCTTTATGTAAATTTTTATTATGTACTAACCCTTTTGGATGCATGTGTAGGATTCTTCATTATTACATTACTCATTCGATTTCTCTTACCCAGTCGGTTGAACCTACTGGGTATATTTTGTTGTACTCACCCCTACTTTATTTCTTCCTGTAGATCGAGCACAGGGACTCGCACAAGGTAGTTGAATCACTCTTATTGAGCATATTTTGCATCCATGTAGATCCTACGAGTGAAGCTTATGACTTCTAGTTGTCATGGATCTTTGGAATTTTCTTTACTGCTTTGTTCTAGACTTGTATCAGACGCTATGAGACGGTCTTTTATTTTATTTTGAGACAGCTGTATTTACCTATTACACTACTATAGATGCTTTTGTACTCATGACTCCTGATTTTGGGATATTTGATGTTATGTTGGGTTAGTTTCTGCTTTATTCCATTCTTCCATAGTTGTGATCCATTTTGGGTCGTGACATAAGATGCCTAAGTGGATCCACTAAAGCTAACTAATGAGCAAGCCTCTGCTAACGTATGTTCTAGAAATCAACCCTTACTAGCGGGTGACTCTTATTTCCACCAGTGGCACGTAGTTATGGGACAATGGGATTCTATTAACGGTCTCATGCCTCTTCTAGCAGAGAACTTCCACATTCATCTGAAGGTCCACTCGGTGCTAATTAAAACTCTCACAAAATAATCATAAGCATGAATCATTAAGTCATTTAATATGAAGGTGTATTATACTAATCCATCCCATAAGCACTTAGAATATTAATCATCATTGTAAGAATAGCTCTTAAATCTTGTCTATGCCTCTACTAACAAGTTATCATCATCTCATAATCATAATTAGGTGAGAGACCTCACATTTCAACCTTTTATTCATTCTTGACTTCAATACCATTCTAGCAGTATAATACATCATAGGATATTTCATGATAAATGCAATAATACATGTAACCTAGATATTAGATCTTGAGACTTGAAGAAAATATGCATACTCATGTACATCCATGACAAAACAACCCATACTTGAGGTAACCTATAAACCAATTCACAAACCCATTACTTGAAATCAATAGGATGAATATGCCAATAGACCAATCCATGAAATTCATGTGATTTAGACTTTATTCATCTACAATAATAATAAAGGAAGTATGAATTTAAGTAAAACCAAGAAACTCTCCATTAACTTCATAACCCATAATTTCATAAGGAAAAATCACAATTAGTCATGGAATCATCAAAATTATTAGCTATTCATATATAAGAGTAGTAGGATTCATAAATTTAAAAGATAATTTAAGAAACTCATATCATAATCTTCATAAAACCCAAACTAGCTTGTAAGGAAAAAATCACAAATAAATTCATGAATTTATTTCTAAATTAACTTAGTTTATAGTTTTTCATGCAGATAGGTAGTAGAGTCCACCAATTTAGGACCAACTTTAGGAAACCCATCAAATATCTCTAAAACCCTAACTTCCATAATATAAGAATTCAAGTTATGACATCCTTCCCATGAAATTAAATATTATTTCATAATAATATAGGCTAAGTAACATCAATGGATTCATAACATAAGCATTTGGAATGATAATATGAAAATCCATGAAGAATTGCATACTTAGAATTAAGGGATGGAGTAGAAAATACTTTGGGTCTCCATGGGTGAAAAGAATCAATGTATGAAACCCACATACCTTGATGGAAATTCTATGAAAGAAACTTGATTTGAGAATAGGAACTTGAAACCCTAGGTTGGTCTTCTCTTGAACTTTAGGAAGCAAAACTTGAGAGAGTTAAAATATTTTGATTGAATGATTTAGGAATGATGGTTAAAGGGGGTAGTATTGTAACGACCCAATAATTTTCAAAGCTTGCGTTACCAATTGAGGGATGAATTGAGGTTGTCTTAGTTTGTTTATCATTTTCCCGAATCTCTATTGCATGACCTTCTTGAAGGAAATCATGTTGGTTAAGTTTGCTTGGTATTTTGTGGAAGTGCTAACTTTGAATGAATATATCTCTGGTACGAAATGAACTGTGTGGACTACGACCTATCAAAATGAAGTTCTTTGAGTTATCTTCGCAACACAATTGGTCTCACTTGATTCAAAGTTTGGATATGGAAGTTATGGATATTACGGTGAGACTGCCCACACCCAGGAGAGTTCTTGAAAGAAAGGGACAAACTTGGTTAAGGCAAGGCCACACGGAATGACCACAGATTGTGTGGGGGTTCACGGGTCGTGAGCCTATCCGTGGGTTGATCCAGAGTGTTGGCTAGGTGTTGGACCAAGGACCCGAGCCAAGTGAGGCCCCATGGACCACTTCACGGCCCGTGTGATGGCTCAGGATTTGTGGGGGCACCCTTGGAGTGATCCAGAGATTTACTTGGACCCTGGGAAAGAACTCTGAGCCAAGTGAGGCTTCATGGACCAGTTCACGCTCTGTGTAATGCCTTACAACCCGTGAGCCAGCCGTGGAGTGGTCCAGAAAGTTTCCATGATTTGCGAGCCAAGGCCATGACCAAGTGTAGCCACACAGTTGAGTTCACAGGCAGTGGGCCGTTGTACGTTCCATGTAGTTGTCCTGCGTCTCCGGTTCTTAATTATTTTCTCCATTTCATTAATGGTGTAATCGTAATTTTAATTGATCCTAGGGTCGTTTCAGTCTTTCTAAACTCTTCTAAAACCCCTAAATTGAACCCTAATCACTCTTAATTCTTTCGATTTCTTGAACCTCTACAAATTTTCTCTCAATTTTCTCTCAACTACCATTGAAGACAAGTTTGGGAATTTGGGTAAAATCAATTCTTCTTCAGAATCTTCTTGTTCCTCTTGATTAATTCAAGGTATGTGGGCTTGATTCATGATTTCTTTTTCAACCATGAAGACCTAAAAACCTTTTTCTCTAATTTGATAAATTTTGATTTCTTTGAAAATGGGTCTTTAAGATTATGAATGATTTACTTGAAATTGAAGTGTGGGTTGTGTTAAATTATTAATTTCAAAGTTGATGGAGCCCTAATTGATGATTTCCAATGATTTCGTGATGATTCAAAAATGCATTTCCCCTTGGTTCTTCAATTCAAGTATGGGTATTAAGAATTTGGCTTTAAATTGATGATTTCATTATGATTTGGATATGAACTTCTTGTATTGATGATTTAAATGATGATATCCAATACCCATGCTACTCTTGATCATTCATTCATTGCATTCATGAGCATGAAAGGCTTGTTATGATGAAACCTCTTGATAAGGGCTTGGCCCTCTTGATATGATATGACATGATTTGATAATGATATGGGAAGTGATTACATAAAGTCTATGTTATGGATCTTTGAGAAATTATGGGTGTTTACACCATTATGATATGATATTATAAGGCATGATATGATATGCTCTGTAGATGAGCTACTCCTATTGCATTGGTTTTGGAAACTCTTGTTTGGCTTTTGAGCCTAATTATGGAAAGACTTGAATTATGATTTGGCTTCTAGCCCAATTATGCATGGTTTTGAATGAAAGGTCAAATCTCTATTTTGAAAGCTTATATATGGATATGTATTCCCATGGGATGACACTTAGCACCAAGAGATTGGAGTCGAGGTGGACTATCTCCAAGGGTCCATACTACTTTCCGTTAAACCATGTGCCACCATGGGTTATCTATTATGATGGGATTTACTTGTTATGTATCCCCTTTCTTAAGGATTGACTAGCGATCTACATGGCAAGCAGTCCAATTCCAAGTAGTAGCTCAATTGGTCTCTCATGTTATCAATTGGGGTCACATCCCCGCTATGATATATAGGTTTGTATTCACGTATCATGACATGGCATGGCATATTGTTATGATATTTATTCCCTTGGCTTTATGCATTCCTTCTGTATCGATATGTTCCCTTGTCATCTAGCCTTGTTGTAGGATCATGTTCATGTGCATGGCATACCCGCTTACTTAGTACATTATATGTGTTAACCCATACTCTTTGTCTACATGATCTAACCATGTAGGGACCGGAGGTGATTTCCATCCACCGTTGGACGTCTAGTGAAGAGTTTGAAGTGTTGGTTGTGGCAAGCCCTATACTCCAAGGGTAATACCTTATTTCATCTACCTTATGTCCTTAGTTTATGTTCCTTTATCTTAATGACTTGAGGGTGAGCCTGGAATATATCGAGGCCCCGTCTCATCTTATTTAGAGACATTTTTGGACATCTCGAACTCTAATGTATGTTATGCTATATGTTGATTGAAATGATATGACTATCTATCTTAAGTGATGGTATCTTATGTTACGCTTTCATTTTCGTTTATGCTATTGTGATGGTTGGATTGGGTGTGTGCTTATGTGGAAAGTCCCTAACCCTTCTTGTCCCCATAGCTTGAGTAATACTTACCCACCCCTTAGAACATAATTTCTATGTTCTATATGATTCATACTTATCCCTTTCCCGGCAACATCCCCATAGCTTGAGTCCAAAGCCCCAGAATCCCTTAGACTTATGTGTTGTTTATTATGTTATGCGCTTCTGAACTAATGATGTGTGTGATGATGCTAAGATGGCTTGATCGAGGACTCTCAGGTTCTATTTTTCCATGTAACATCTAGGCCCTAATCTCGGGTCGTGACAAGGATAGTATCAGAGACCTAGGTTTGTAAATAATCCTCGAAGTCTAATATGTCACATCAATTAGAGTCTTGTTCATGGGTGTGATACGCGCCATATGTATGAGTGAGAGGCTATGACTACATTTTAGGAATTTTCTCACTTCATTGTCCCTATATCTTGTTGTGTACTGTTTATAAAGTTTCCTAAATGTTGGTGTTCTTGTCGCTTTTTCAGAAGATGCCTCCTAGATGAGCTCCCCTCTCCAGACAGACTCCTATCCATGAGGAACACGCCCCTCGTGAGCCTATGGAGGAACAAATAACTCACGCTGAATTTTGGAATGTGGTGTCTATGTTGGCCCAAGTGGTGGCTAATCAAGCTCGGCCAACAAATCCTACAAATGGGGGCACTCCAACTTCTAGGGTGAGGGACTTCACCCGGATGAATCCTCCAGAATTCTTTGGTTCAAAGGGTGATAAGGATGCCCAAGAGTTCATTGATGAACTCAGGAAGGTGTTAACTATTATGGGCATCAATTTCGAGGAAAAAGTTAAGTTGGTTGCGTATCAGTTGAAGGATGTAATTCAAGTGTGGTACAATCAGTGGTTTTTGGAAAGGATAGTAGGTTTTAAGGTTGGTTGGTAGGAGTTTAAGAGGGCTTTTCTGGACCATTTCTTTCCCCTTAAATTTTGGAAAGCCTAAATGACTGAATTTATCAATCTCCGATAAGGTGGCATATCTGTGAGGGGTTATCCCCTCAAGTTCACCAAACTCTCAAAGTATGCTCCCATGTTAGTAGTTGATCCTCATACAAGGATGCACAAATTTATTTCTGGCATTTCTGACTTGGTTGTGAAAGAGTGTCGTACCGCCATGCTTATTTGGGACATGGATATCTCTAGGCTTATGACTTATGCTGAAAAGATTGAGGGTGAGAAGCTTAAGGAGAAGAGGGTGCACGACTCCAAAAGAGCCCAGTTTGATGGTGGATTTTCTAACTATAAGGGTTGTGGCAGATTCGGTTAATTCCAACAAGGCTAAGGTTTGAACATGAAGCTTGCTAATCCAAGAGTCCCTCCTCCTAAGGCACAAGTTAGGGGTGGTCCCTGAGCTCCCCATTATGGCTAGTATAGGGGAAACCATTTGGGTGAGTATAGGAAGGCTTTGGGTGCTTGCTATGGGTGTGGAAGTATGAATCACAAGATTTTCGACTATCCAAATAATACCAAGAGGGATCAAGTGCCTCCAGGTGGTCAGGGGCAGCTGAAGGCCCAGGTTGATCGTGCTCCCAGAAATAACAGGTCTTATGCTCTTCATGATTTGCAGGAGGTAGATGACGCTCCGGACGTCGTGATTGGTATTTTAAAAGTCTTTGATTTTGATGCTTTTACTTTACTTGACTCGGGTGCAAATTTATCTTTTGTAACTCTTCTATTGGCTGTTCAATTTAGTTTTAGTCCTGACACTTTGGGGGAACCTTATTTGGTGTATACTCCCAAGGGTGAGTCTATCATTGCCCAGAAAATATATCGGGGTTGTCCTGTTTCTGTTTTTCATAAAGTTTTCCCCCGTGATCTTGTAGAGCTTCAGATATATGACTTTGATGTTATTCTTGGGAAGAATTGGTTGCATACCTCATATGCCACAGTTGATTGTAGAACTAGGCAAGTTAAATTTCAAGTTCCTAATGAGCCCATATTGGAGTGGAAGGGTAGTGATTCTGTGGTTAGGGGTTGGTTTATTTCCTACCTCAAAGCCCAGAGAATGATTTGCGAGGGGTGCATCTATCATATTTTAAGGGTTAGAGATATGGAGGTGAGTCACCGACGCTTGAATAAGTTCTAGTGGTTAATGAATGTCCCAATGAGTTTCCTGAAGATTTGCCCGACATTTCTCCCGATAGAGAAGTGGATTTTGGCATTGATCTCCTTCTTGATACTCAACCTATTTCCATTCCTCCTTACCATATGGCTCCGGCCGAACTAAAAGAGTAAGGATCAGTTTAAGGACTTACTGGAAAAGGGGTACATTAGACCAAGTATTTCACCTTGGGGTGCTCCCACGTTTTTATTAAGGAAAAAGGATGGTTTACTCCAAATGTGTATTGATTATCGATAGTTGAACAAGGTGACCATTAATAATAGGTACCCGTTACCCAGAATTGATGACTTGTTTAATCAAACTTCAAGGGGTAACTCATTTCTCTAAAATAGATCTTCCTTCGGGTTACCATCAGTTGAAGATAAGGGAGTGTGATATTCCAAAGATGGCTTTCCAGACCCGTTATAGGCATTTTTAATTTATGGTGATGTCGTTTGGTTTGACCAATGCTCCAGTGGTATCTATGGATCTCATAAATTAGGTATTTAATCCATTCTTTAATAGTTTTATGGTAGTGTTCATTGATGACATCCTAATTTACTCGCGAGGTGAGCGGGAGCATATGGATCACTTGAGGTTGGTACTTCAGACCTTGAGGGAGAAGCAGTTGTTTGCCAAGTTTAGCAAGTGTGAGTTTTGATTGGGAGAAGTTGCATTCCTTTGTCACATGGTGTTCGGTGATGGAATTAAGGTTGATCCTAAGAAGACCAAAGTGGTGAAGGATTGGCCTAGACCGTTGACCCCTTCGAATATTCAAACTTTCCTTGGGTTGGCCAATTACTATCAAAGATTTTTCAAAGGGTTTTCTTCTATTGCTTCCCCGTTGATTAAGTTGACCTAGAAGAAGGCTAAGTTTTTATGGTCAAGTGAGTGTGAGAAGAGTTTTCAGACTTTGAAGGATCGTCTCACATCGGCTCCCGTTTTGACTTTGCCAAATGGGTTAGATGGGTTTGTGGTGTATTGTGATGGTTCGCGGATTAGGTTGGGATGCATACTTATGCAACATGGTAAGGTGACAGCTTATGTATCTCGACAATTGAATGTGCATGAGAAAAATTATCCAACCCATGATCTTGAGTTGGCGACGGTGGTGTTTGCTTTAAAGATTTTGAGACACTACTTGTATGGGGTTCACGTTGATGTCTTCACCGACCATAAAAGTTTGAAATATGTGTTCACCTAAAGGGATCTTAACTTGAGACAAAGGAGATGGTTGGAATTTCTCAAGGATTATGACATGAGTGTCCTTTATCATCCTAGCAAGGCAAATGTCGTGGCGGATTCCCTTAGTAGACTATCTATAGGAAGTGTGTCGCACGTGGATGAAGGGAAAAAGGAGATAGTAAGGGACGTGCATCGTTTGGCTAGATTAGGTGTTAGGTTGACCAACTCGGAAGATGGTGGTATTCTTGTTCAAAGCGGATCCGAGTCTTCGGTAGTGGTTGATATTAAGGCAAAACAAGATTTAGACCCTTCCTTGGTTGAATTAAAAACGTTTGTTGCCGAAGGGAAAATCGAGGTTTTCTCCCAAGGGCGAGATGGTGTGCTATGGTATCAAAACTTATTATGCATTCTGAATATCGATGACCTAAGAGAGGTTATCATGAGAGAAGCTCATAATTCCAAACATTCTATTCATCCGGGATCTACTAAGATGCATCGGGAGTTGAGAGGGGTATATTGGTTGTATGTCATGAAGAAGCACATAGCCAAGTTTGTGTCGAAATTTCCAAATTGCCAACAAGTGAAGGTTGAACATCAAAGGCTCGGTGGGTTGGCCCAAGATATTCAAATTCCTACTTGGAAGTGGGAGGATGTGAATATGGACTTTGTGGTTGGATTACCCCACACCCGTAAATAGTTTGAACTCAATATGGGTTGTTGATGACCGAATGACTAAGTCTGCTCACTTCTTATCGGTCAAGACTACTTATAGTGCCGAAGAGTATGCTAAATTGTATATCTGAGAGTTAGTAAGGTTACATGGTATACCGAGATCAATCATATCGGATCGTGGTACTCAGTTCACTTCTCACTTTTGGAGATTGTTTCAAAAAAGGCTTGGCACTAGAATTAAATTCAGCACCGTATTTGATCCTCAAATCGATGGGCAAGCCAAGAGAACAATTCAAACCTTGGAAGACATGTTAAGGGCTTGTGTGTTGGAGTTCAAGGAAAATTGGGATGATCATCTACCGCTTATTGAGTTTTCCTACAACAACAGTTTCTATGCTAGCATCGGTATGGCTCCGTTCGAAGCTTTGTATGGTAGGAGTTGTAGGTCCCCGATGGGATGGTTTGAAATAGGTGAGGCAGCGTTATTGGGCCTAAACTTTGTTATTAAGACCATATTAAAGGTGAAGTTGATTTCGGAGAGGTTGAGGACGACTCAAAGTTTCCAAAAGTCCTATTCAGATGTTAGAAAAAGAGACCTCAATTTTCATGTGGGTGATTGGGTTTATGTGAAGGTATCTCCTATGAAAGGCATCATGCATTTTGGAAAAAAGGGAAAAGTGAGCCCTCGGTACGTCGAATCATATGAGGTGGTTGAATAAATTGGCAAAGTGGCTTATAGTTTGGATTTTTCTTTGGAGATGAGTTCTATTCATTCGGTGTTTCATGTTTTGATATTGAGGAAATTGATTGGTGACCCTAAGGCAATTACACCTTTGGAGGGCGTGACGGTTGAGGAGAATTTGACTTATGAAGAGGTGACGGTTGAGATCTTGGATAGGAAAGTCAAGCGACTAGGCAACAAGGAGGTAGCTTCGGTCAAGGTGCTTTGGAGAAACCAACAAGTGGAGGGCACTACGTGGGAAGCTGAGTCAGACATGATGAAGTGATACCCTTATCTTTTCCAATCTACTCAAGCCTAAGGTACTAGGTTCTATCTCTCTTTTCGAGTGGTCCTAATTCTTTGTTTCTTGAGTTTCATGACATTGCATGCATACATGAGCACGAAACTTATTTGAATTATTCTTTGATATAAGTTTTAATAGTTTTTTGAAATGATGCATGGTCCGTTAAGAGTTGTGTTGATAATGTTTCTTGCTTGATTAAATTTTTCAAGTCGTGGTCTAGCTTATTCGAGGATGAATGTTCCTAAGGGGGAGATGATGTAACGACCCGAAAATCTTCAAAGCTTGAGTTACCAATTGAGGGATTAATTGAGGTTGTCTTGGTTAGTTTATGAATTTCCCGAATCTCTATTTCATGACCGTCTTGAATGAAATTGTGTTGGTTAAATTTGATTGAAATGTTTTGGAAATGCTCACTTTGAATTGATATATCTCTTGGTACGAGATGAACTGTGTGGACTACAACCTATCAAAATGAAGCTCTTTGAGTTATCTTCGCAACGCAATTGGTCTCACTCGATTCGGAGTTTGGATGTGCAAGTTATGGCTGTTATGGTGAGACTGCCTATTCCCGGGAGAGTTCCGGAAAGAAAGGGACAAAGTTGGTTAAGGCAGGGCAACACGGAAGGACCACGGACCGTGCGGGGTTTCATGGCCTATGAGCCCATCTGTAGGTTGGTCCATAGTGTGGCCCCAAGCCAAGTGAGGCCCCACAGACCACTTCACGACCCGTGTGATGCCTCACAGTTCATATGGGCACCCATGGAGTGATCTAGAGAGTTTCTTGGACCCTGGGCTAGAACACTGAGCCAAGTGAGGATCCACGGACTAGTTCACCATCCGTGTGATGCATCACATCCTGGAGCCAGCCGTGGAGTAGTCCATAAAGTTTCCAAGATTTGTGAGCCAAGGTTGTGACCAAGTGTAGCCATACAGTTGAGTTAATGGACCATGGGCCGTTGTACGTTCACGTTCTGTGTAGCTGTCCTGCATCTCCAGAACCCAATTATTTTCTCCATTTCATTAATGGTGTAATCATAATTTTAATTGATCCTAGGGTCATTTCAGTTTTTCTAAACTCTCCTAAAACCCCTGAATTCAACCCTAATCACTCTTAATTCATTCAATCTCATGAACCTCTTCAAATTTTCTCTCAATTTTCTATCAACCTCCATTGAAGACAAGATTGGGAGTTTAGGTAAAATCAATTCTTCTTCAGAATATTCTTGTTCCTCTTGATTAATTCAAGGTATGTGGGCTTGATTCATGGTTTCTTTTTCAACCATGAAGACCCAAAAAGTGTTTTCTCTAATTTGATAAATTTTGATTTCTTTGAAAGTGGGTCTTTAAGATTATGAATGATTTACTTGATATTGAATTGTGGGTTGTGTTAAATTATTAATTTCAAAGTGGATGGAGCCCTAATTGATGATTTCCATTAATTTCATGATGATTCAAAAATGCATGTCCCCTTGGTTTTTCAATTCAAGTATGGGGATTAAAATTTTGGCTTTAAATTGATAATTTCATTATGATTTGGATATGAACTTCTTGTATTGATGATTTAAATAATGATATCCAATACCCATGTTACTCTTGATCATCCATGCATTTCATTTATAAGCATGTGAGGCTTGTTAATGATATGAGAAGTGATCACATAAAGTCTATGTTATGGCTCTTTGAGAAATTATGGGTGTTTATACCATTATGATATGATAAGGCATGATATGATATGCTATATAGATGAGCTACTCCTATTGCATTTGTTTTGGAAACTTTTGTTTGGCTTTTGAGCCTAATTATGCAAAGACTTGAATTATGATTTGACTTCTAGCCCAATTATGGATGGTTTTGAACGAAAGGTCAAATCTCTATTTTGAAAGCTTGTATATGGATATGTATTCCCGTGGGATGAGACTTAGCACCGAGGGATTGGAGTTGGGGTGGACTATCTCCAAGGGTCCATACTCCTTTCCGTCAAACCATGTGCCACCATGGGTTATCTCTCTCAATGGGATTGACTTGTTATGTATCCCCTTTCTTAAGGATTGACTAGTGATCTACCTGGAAAGTAGTCCAATTCTAAGTAGTAGCTCGCTTGGTATCTCATTTTTTTGGTTGAGGTCACATCCCCGCTATGATATGTAGGTCTACATTCATATATCATGATATGTCATATTGTTATGATATTTATTCCCTTGGCTATGTGCATTCCTTCTGTATCGATATGTGCCCTTGTCATCTATCCTTGTTGTAGGATCATGTTCACGTGCATGGCATACCTACATACTTAGTGCATTGTATGTGCTAACCCATATTCTTTGTCTACGTGATCTAACCATGTAGGGATCGTGTAACAACCTAAAAATTTTCGAAATCTACTTATGGTTGGCATTCTAGGATGTACTACAAGACATGGTTGAGTTTTGGTGGCCACGGGTTGATTTTAAGTGGCCGAATGCAAATTGGGCTAGTTAGTGTCCTAGAGAGAAAGTTTTGGCAGTGTACTTTAAATAGTTATAACTTTTGATGCGGGATGAACCATGTGAGCTACCACATATCAAATTGAATTTCTTTAAGTTAGCTTTGCTACACAAGTGGTTTTATGCAATATGGATATCAGATGAGGGAGATATGTCCCAAACAGTGAGACTGTCTAAAATTCAGAAGCCATTAGAGATAGGCTCAAACAAGTGGCCAAAGACTTTGGCACAGACTGTGAAACTTTGCACGGTCTATCTAGTGCCTCGTGTGATGTTCCAGTGAGCTTGGGGTGGCCTAGAACCACCCTTAAGCCATGTTTAAGTTGACGGAACCTTGAATGGTTCGTTTGGCACTTAACGAGCTGTCCACTGTCTCGTGAAGTAGGAAAGTGGCTAGGACAAGGCTTGGGCATGGTTTTTGTAGTTAAGTGAGGTCATACGGTTCCTATCACGGGATGTCTCACCTTGGACGGTCCGTTTGGTTGCTCGTCAAGTATGACAGAAAGTCATCCGAGAGTTCGTGTGGAAAATTGGCTAAGTACAACTTGACGGCATGATGAACGGCCCGTGTGTCAACTTAATGGCACTGTAGCTGCCATTTGGGTGATGTGTTCAGTGAAAAGTTTCAATTTATTAATGGTATTTTCATGATTTAACATTTTCCTAAGCCCCCATTTGGTCCCTTAAGGTATCCTAAACCCCTAAATCATCCCCCAAACCCTCATTCATCCATTAGAACTCCCCTACACTC
>JBCEWC010006853.1:0-22326 GCA_038996855.1 Solanum aculeatissimum | reverse complement strand
ATTATTTTAAATATATGAGGTTTGAAATTTCACGAGATACTTTATAACTCTTATTTTAGAGGCAATATTTGGCATAATTTTTTTTAAAGAATAAGTTATGTCCCATTGGCAAGAGTTGACACAGTTTTTTGTATTTTGATTTTTGAGATGTTCTATAACTCTTGTCTTAGAGGTAAGACTTATATAAAAAAACTTTACAAATTATGTCTTATGGGCAAGACTTGACACTATTACATGATCTATAACTCTTGTCTTGGCCCAAAGACTTCCAAACAACAAGTTAAAACCCAAGGGCAAGGTTTGACACTATATCTCATTATGTCTTGATTTATTAGATATTCTGTAACTTTTGTCTTAGAGGTAAAACTTAGACCAAGAACTTAGCAACTTAAGCCCATAGACAAGACTTGACAACTACATTGTGTTTTGATTTATCAAATATATAACTTTTACATTATGTTTTGATTTATCATATATATAACTTTAATTTTGTCTCTTAGTCCATAGACTTCAAAACAACAAGTTAAGCTCCATGGACAAGACTTGACATGTTTTTGTTTTGATTTATGAGGTACTCCATAACTATTGCATTAAATATTAGACTTGTTAGTCCAAAAACTTCAAAACAACAAGTCAAGCCTCATGAACAAGATTTGACATTATCACATTACGTATTGATTTATGTTATGTTCTATAATTTTTGCCTCAAAGGCAAGACATAGACCAAAAATTTTACAAGTTACGTCTCATGGACACGATTTTAAAAAATAGAAATAGACAAAAAGAAAAAAAAAAGAAGAGAAAATAATTTTTAAAAAAAGAAAGAGAAAAAATTACAAATTAAGAAAACAGAAAAAGAAAAAAAAATTAAAAAATAAAGAAAAAGAAATAAATAAAAGTTAAAAAAAAAATACAAAGAAACAAAGGAGAAAAATAATAAATAAAAGAAAAATAAAGAAAGAGAAAAATAGAAAAATTGAGAGGCAATTGAGCATAGAGAGTTTTTTAAAAGATAGTTAAGGTGTAGAGGGATAAAAATATTTTTAATTCAACTTAAATGAAAAAGAGAATATTTTTGTAAAACTTCTTTTTTTATAAAGAACAAAATATTAAGACATTTGATGGATATTCTAGGTAATTTTCTCGGTTTTCATTAGATTGGATTCGGCCCAAACGAATGAGATGGGCCTGATCGGTGAGTTGGGCTGACTTTTGTCGTTATCGATAAATAGCGGAAGAGATGTAACCGCTTTGTCCATATCCCGTTTACGTATTGCTGAGTCAGATTCTCAACCCGAGAACTACAAAGCTCCATCACTCTCTCTAAAATTCTCCGTTCTCTTTTCTCCCTCTCTTTCCCGAGAAGAATCCGCGCATGCACTCTCACAAATTCAATTCATACGTTTTCTAGGTATTATTCTGTCTTTTCTACTTCGTTTTCTGCTATTTCTGCTGTGTAATAGTTGCAAAATTCTTGCTTTTTTGTTAATAATTGAGCAAAATCGTTTTTTGAGTTATCAATTAGAGTTTCTGAGTTGAGCTTTGATCTGGGTGTTAAAGTGTTTTGTTTGGTTATTGATTGCGGAATCTTCAAGTTGCTAACTCGTAACTCTCCAAGTTTTTGGGATCGGATTACATCTATTCTGCTTTCCTTTGATGCTCTATTGACCTAATTTTGTAATATGACGATTAAAGTTGTGAACTTTAGTTAATCATCTGTATGACTAGAGAATGGATTTGCTGTGTGATTCAAGATGAATTAGCCAGGTATCCAACCGTTTTGACTAAATTGTTAAGAGGTGTTAATCAGGTGTTCTGTAGGCAAATGAGTACCAGAGGGGGTGGAATTGCAGACTCTCCTTATCTAAGGAACTACAGGGTTGGAAAAACTCTTGGCCATGGATCTTTTGGTAAAGTCAAAATTGCTGAGCATTTGCTGACTGGTCATAAAGTGGCTATCAAAATCCTTAACCGTCGGAAAATGAAGACTCCAGACATGGAAGAAAAACGTATGAATCTTATACCTGGGTATCATTAAGTTACCAACATAATTCGGCTTCTTTTTTCTTTCTGCCATGATATATTTTTGTGAAGTTTATAACAAGTTCATTTGAACCAAATCTTGGTTAGTTACTTCAAGAATTTAGACGGTCATCCACAGAACATCTAAATTTACTTTATCTTTGTGCAGTGAGAAGAGAAATAAAAGTAGGTAGACTATTTGTGCATCCACATGTCATACGTCTCTATGAAGTGATAGAGACACCAACAGATATATATGTTGTGATGGAGTATGTCAAGTCAGGGGAGCTCTTTGATTATATTGTAGAAAAAGGCAGGTTACAGGAAGATGAAGCTCGGAAATTTTTTCAGCAGGTAGAATTAATTTTTTTTCTTGGTTTTTTGATAGTGTAAATGACAGTTTTAAATGTGGTTTTAGGTTTTACAAGATTAATGCAGTTTCTTTTTTGTCGCTCAAATTGGTATTGCTTGGTTGTTTCACTGGGGACAGATTATTGCTGGTGTGGAGTACTGTCATAGGAATATGGTGGTTCATCGGGACCTTAAGCCTGAGAATCTGCTTTTGGATGCAAGACGCAATATAAAGATAGCAGATTTTGGCTTGGGCAACATTATGCGAGATGGACATTTTCTGAAGACAAGTTGTGGAAGTCCAAATTATGCAGCTCCTGAGGTGGAAAAGCCGTACAGTTTGTAATCTTTAAGATGACCATTTCTATTTTGTGCTGGAAAGCTGAAGTTCAATAGACAATATTTATTTGCAGGTTGTCTCTGGGAAACTATATGCTGGTCCAGAGGTAGATATTTGGAGTTGTGGAGTTATCTTATATGCTCTTCTTTGTGGTACACTTCCTTTTGACGATGAGAATATTCCTAACCTTTTCAAGAAAATAAAGGTATATCCATTGATCTACTTTTCTGTCTGGTTTCCTTAGATTTTCCATGTTATTACAGTTTGAGGTATTGGTGTTTACATGGTTGAACATGTGTCATTCAGAGTGGAGTCTACACCCTTCCAAGTCATCTGTCACCTTTAGCCAGGGATTTGATACCAAGGATGCTAATTGTTGACCCTATGAAGCGCATAACAATACCTGAAATTCGTCAGCACCAGTGGTTCAAAATTCATCTCCCTCGATATTTGGCGGTTCCTCCACCTGATGCTAGGGATCATCTTAAAAAGGTAACTATAACATTATAAGATATGCTGCTGCATATCTGGAAACTCATACTGGACACTGACTCTTGTGGTTTCTCCACTTGTTACGCTTGTGTTAATTCAAGTGGTGACATAAAAGAATCATGAAGTACACTTCCAAAGAACATCAAAATACTGTTATCAATCTTCACTTCCTCTTACGGGATCAGGGAAAACTTATTTTTCTTGCTACCATTGCAGAGGATCTTGTTTGACTGGAGATGTCAAAAACTTGTCACATTTATTCCATATATCTCGTTCCTCGTGCATATTATTGTCTGTTTGTTAAATACTGTGGTATTCAATTCTTCTATTTACTCTTTCTTGCTGTAACTATAAGCTGTCCTCCTGCAGCTTGACGAGGAAATTCTCCAGCTAGTTAATAGGATGGGGTATACTAGAGACCAGTTACTGGATTCTTTGCAAAAGAGAATACAAGATGATGTACGTTGCCTCTTACATTACTACCAGTGACTCTCTCTGTTGTCATAGATACTTTTCTATTCTTGTGGGTTTTCTCTATTGCATATGCCTAAAATATGGTACTGAAAAAAGAAAAAAAATCCAACAATTGTAGATATACGTGTGTTTTACATTTCCACACTAGAAATTGAGGCTTTTCAGTATATTTGCTGATCCTTGGGGGGAGTTATATACTTTGTGATTTAACTTTGGGGTCACTGTCAGTAAAATTGATTGCAAAGGGATGAGGTGTCGTAAACCTTTTAATTATACTTCAGTTTGTTTTATACCTTTATGTGTCTCTCTCAGGCTACTGTTGCATACTATCTGCTGTACGACAACCGTTCCATAGCCACCAGTGGCTATCTCGGAGCTGAGTTTCAGGAATCTGTGGTATGCCCTCTCTTAATTTTACTTTTTTTTTTGGTAAACTCTTATTTTTACCTCATTATTTCTTAAAGCATAAATTTTTTTGGGCTTGCATTTACTACCCATGTTGTCAAAAGAGAATATGTGAACTGCAGACTGTTCATGCTGTTGGGGGATTGTCAAGTCAGATAGGAAAATTATAATTTGTGAAATCCCATCCGATGATGATACTCCTCCTACAGACATGCTGCTCTTTTTGCACAAATAAGGAAGAAGAGATGCTCTACTATGTTCTGTAGTTTACCAACTAGATTCTAATTGGAATTCACCTTGAAATTTCTGTATTATCCCTGAACTTCTTACTTATAGTATCAGAGTCTATAAATAATCTTATTAACTCATAAATGGGATGTTTACAACCTCTTTTGTGTTTGGGGTTTGGGAGAGGTAGCAGTTTCCCTGATATTTGTTTGATTGAATCTGCTGGTTTTCTATAATATAAAGGTGAAAATCTAAGCATGTCAAGAGTCATTGTCTTCTGTATATGACGAATTTCAAGATACAGTACTATGGTTCACATTGTCACTCTTACTACAAGTTTGAGAACACCAGTGGTTGGACTCTGGCTTTAAACAATATTACTTTTGTAACTTCTGTACCCTTCTATTTGTTTAGAGCTATGCTTTTCGAATGTCAGATGCCTTTAAACGATAGTCTTAAGTATTCCACACTCAATAGGTGGTCCTTGTAATTTACATTCCTGTGTTTCTTCAGGATTGTTATTCCCCGGGTTTGTTTCCAAATCTTGATCTACAGCTGTCTACTGGGACTGGAATTTCTGACGAAGCGAGTTTGAGACACCCATTTTCCAAAGAGAGAACGTGGCTCGTTGGACTTCAGGTCAGTTTTCTTGCAGTATATGTAATAAAAAGATTGTGTGAATTTCCTCGTTTCACGTTGATTACTTTCAGTCTCCAGCAAATCCAAAGGAGATCATGAATCAGGTTCTTGGGACCCTGCTAGGACTAAATGTTCGATGGAAAAAAATTGGGCACTATAATATGAAGTGTTTATGGTGTCATGATCTTCATCTTCATAACATGGTCAGCAATCATATGAATGATGATGATCATTTTATTAGCAATGCAACTGCCATTAGTACACACTTACAGCCACAATCTACTGTGAAGTTTGAAATGCAGGTATGATTATCTTTTTTCTCATCATCTTTTGCTCTCAACATAGTGGTTGTTTGATAACTGCAGCATGTTTTTGGACTACAATTTTAGCTTCTGGTATTCAGCTTCATCAATCGAATCCAGTTAAATACAGAATACCATTGATTCTACAAGTAGAAACCCTTTTAGTTTTTTTTTGAAAAATTTATATCCTGCTAATGTGGATTTGCTTAAATACTGTAACAGCTCTACAAAACTCAAGATGAAAAATACCTGCTTGATCTCCAAAGAATTAGCGGTCCGCATTTCCTCTTCTTGGATTTCTGTGCTGGTTTCATTAGGCAGCTAGAGGGACCACAATGATTGGAAATAGAGTAGGGAGTCTGGAGTAAATTGTGTATTTTGTCAACAAATGAGAAACTTTGTTGTACATATCAATGTTAATAGGTTTCTAATGTTCCTTGCCTATACTTCAAATTTTGTTTTCACGTTTCTATAGTTTAGGCATTTGCCAGATGTGATATTCTCTCAGTAAAAATGTGTGCATCCCCTTAAAACTAATTTTAGAAATCTTTACACTCACTTGTTATGGCGTTTCCTTTCGATTAGAATCATTAAATGCACTTCTTTACCCAGAGTACTTCGTCATACTCTTCTTATTAGTCCGTCTCAAAAGTTGTCTACTTCTATTTATGTACTTTCATCTATTCGTTTTCTGCGTAAAAGCCAATGTACTCACTGAGGTTGATCAATCTGGCTAATGTTGAATTTGGTAAAATGAAATGGTTGAATAATTGAAAAATGAGATTATTCAGAATACACATTGAATGCTGAGATTACGCATTGAATTTCTGGTAGAAGATCCATAATCAGACACCAACAAGAAATATGTTAACTCATCCATTTTACAAGTTTACTGTTTTTCTAAATTCTATCAGAGAGCAGCATTACATATTGAAAATTAACACCTGACTGAAGATAAATCGGTAAAATACAAGAAGGGCAAAGTCAATTAGATCCCCTTGGATACAGATAAACTTCTAGCATGTCTCCAGTCATATGAACTAAACAAGAAATCAATCACAGATAACCCAAGATTGCTTCAAAAAGTAAGAAAACATGAAAGCAGAAAAATCGAAAAACAAAAAGGCCGATCATATTTGGCTTTAGTTACTTATTTCAATTATCTCCCTTGAAAACCTTCTAAAAACATAGGAGAACCAACCACCACTCCAGAATCATCATTGATGTCAATGAGCTGAGCTTCTTTATTGCCCTTCGAGTTTGTTCCAGGTTGTTCTGAAGAACTTGGCTTGGAATTTTCATCCTCATTCTTCACTGGAACATCACTCTGTGAGGATGCTCCTTCAAGCTGCAAAGCATACTCCAAGTTCCACAAAACATCTCCCATTGTAGGCCTATCAACCCCATATTCTGACAAACATTTCTCTGCAGCTTCCACGTATTTCCTTAATGCCTCAGGGCTAATGGTTCCTGCAATATGAGAGTCTATGATCTTTTCCAGAGTGCCCTTTCTGTGCTGCTGCATTGCCCACTCTGCCAAATTCACTTGTTCTCTTGGCAATGCAGGATCAAGTGCAGGCCTTGCACATAGTACCTCAAAAAGGACTACCCCGAATGAGTACACATCAGATTTTTCTGTTAGTTGTTGTCTTCTGAAGTATTCAGGATCAAGGTAACCAAAACTACCCTTCACTGCTGTGCTAACATGTGTTTGCTCCAGTGAAGGGCCGGTTTTTGACAAGCCAAAATCAGCCATCTTTGCCACAAAGTCCTCATCAAGGAGGATGTTTGTAGTTTTTATATCGCGGTGTATTATTCCCTGAGTTGAACCAGTGTGAAGGTAGTGCAGTCCTCGAGCAGCTCCTATGCAGATTTCGAGCCTTTGTTTCCATGTTAGAGTTGGCAAAGTGGAACCATAAATGTGGTCACGCAAAGGACCATTAGACATGTACTCATAGACTAGAATCATTTCTGATTGTTCGTCACAATAACCAATGAGTGAAACAAGATGTCGATGCCTAAGCTTGGATAGCAACTCAATTTCTGTTAGGAATTCGTTGATGCCCTGTGAGGATGATGGATTTCCTCGCTTTATAGCTAGTTTTTTTCCATCCTCCAATACACCAAGGTACACTTTTCCAAAGCCTCCAACACCAATAACTGCTTTTTCATCAAAGTTTTTTGTTGCATTCTTTATTTCATTGAAAGTAAAGACACGGCCAAAGTTGAGGCCAGAGGATATGATTGTTGAACAACTAGTCTTGCTCTTGCTTGACATGAAGCTGCAGTAACTGGCATTGAGAGGAAGCCATGAAGAGAATGTCTTCTGCTTCTCCCAACCCTTTGTTGGCTTCCTTCGCCAACGAACAATGCCCATCAAAAACAATACTAATGCTGTAACCCCCATTGCCAATCCAAAAGCTGCAGCAATTCTCATTCCACGTGATCTTGGCATTACGCCTGCATGCCGTCCACCAGATGAGAACAGCCCATCCAAGCTTCCCTCCATGTTGCTCATCTTCATGACCTCCAATCCATTGAGGATGGCATTTGGGAGGATAGACTGGACGTTTGATGTGGGTCCCACCTGCACGATGATCGAGCCATTGGTGATGGCTGTGGCATTGAGCACAAAGTCTTTGTAATAAGGGGTGGCCAACTCTGAAGTTAGTGTTGAAAGGTCAAGACTAGAGACCCCCACTATCTCATTAACATAGACATTGAAGTACAACTCATTCAGGCCTTTGCTCACAATGTCACAGAAATGCATTCTGATCAAGTAGGAAAAGCTAGAATCAACGTTCATCTCCCATGTTAGCTTGAAATTCGAGTTTGGCACCCCAGAATCTGCCATCATATCAGCTGTGGCATAAACCCAACTTGGGGCAATCAAAGGTGTCGCCCCTCCATCTGAATATGTGATTGTCGTAGGAGGAACTGACACATTTTGAGCCCCTTGGGGAAATGTCATGTACTGGTTATCAGGCAACCATGTCCTCCACAATGTGTCATTTTTAGGTGTGACAATAGGCCCTCCAACATTTAGCCGATAACTCACTTCAAACGCGAATTGAGACAGGCCATTGAAATCACCAACAGGGGAAACTGCAGCAGCTGAATCAGAAATGAGGTCATCTGGTGCTGAGACAAACTCAATGGCATTGATAAAAGCAAAAGATTTCTTCAAAGGTGAAAATTTGAGGGTGAATTGAGATGACGTAATATTGATAAGGTATTCTTTGAACACAACTTTAGTACTATCTTTCACTGAGAAATCATGAAGTAAAACAATACTATCAGAAGTGACAGTAAACATAGCACTTGTTAGATTGTAATTTGGATGTGGAAGAGGATAAAAGTACAAACGCACCCAATGCCTGCCTGGTTTAAAGACAAGAAACCTATACAGTGATTCACTTTCAAATATTCTTGCTGTGTGATATAACAAAGAAGCAGAGGAAAAAGAAGTGACCTTTTCTGGTAAAGACTTAACAGAAGCTAAAATAGTCTCATCAGTAGACAAGTAAGAAGCAGATTGAGGATCAGACTTAAAAGTCCTTCCATCATCAAGCAAAGTAGTATCAGGGGATCCACAATTTATCAGATAGTTATCGGCCGGCGTAAATTCTCCTTTTGAAGCTGAAGTAGCTACATTTGCAAAAACTAGTACAAGAAAAGCAAAAATGACAAGAGGGTGTCTTCTTCCTCTCATCTTTTGTTGTAAGAGAGAAAAATGTTAGATGTTAGAATACTAAAATTGTTGAATAGACATAAGTGAAAATCAATTCTTGAATGAGAGTATAGCACGTCTATGTTTGTAAGTTGTAAAAGAAGAATATTGTGAACATTTGTTGTTAACATGTTAGGACTTGGGACAGAACGTGCCTTCTTGTAGTTGTTCCAAAGTTGTAGACTTTTTCAGTGATTCTGTTAATTATCCATAAACTGTTTCTTCAAATAGTTTTTTAATTATTTTATTTTTAAGAAAGGATGTGATTAACTACCAATAAACACAAAAGTCCAAAGCGCGTATCCAGCTAGGAATATAATGCTTTAAGGAATACCTTTTTTTAATTGGTTGACCTTTCAAGGGAAATGGTTATCATTACCACAGAATCAGTTAATCATCCTTTGTTTATGCAATCTGTAGGACCAAAGAGACAACCTTTAGGTACGAAAATTTCTCTCTATTAGTGCCAAGAGTTTTAAGTTTTGACCAACTGACTACCCATGTATGATATTTTTAAGGTTATGTCACCGTTATCGAGTAAATAATCAGCTATAACAAGTTAAATTAGTTAGTGTATATGCCAATTAAGTTTGGATTATGGTCTCTTTCATGACACAAATGTTCAAATGTTGTTCTTTCCCATTCACACGATTGATTGATTCTAATTCATTAACCAGCTGATTTTCTGGGATTTTTATGCTATCAAACTTAGGTGACGGTGAAAAAAGTAAGAGCTTTAACATGTACAATGCTTCCTTGCACGCTAAAATATTCAGCTGTAATAAACATAAAAAATAAGTCCACTAGCCAATATTCAATGAACTAAACCTACAATCTTCGTTGTATGCCACGAAAAAAGAACGTCAACATAATGGCTAATTTCCAGCACTCTCAACTCAAAATCCTTTCTCATTGTCCTAAAAATCATACAATTACGAAGAAAAACATAAAATGAACGCGTCCATGTTGATAATAGTCCCTCTGGATTCGTGAAAAGACACTGTCAAAAATCTTAAAACCCATTGAAGGACAGTAGGACATGGAACAGTAACCGTTGCACTGCAGCAGGAAAACACTACATATGCTAAGGAGAAAGGCCACTGGCTCATGGAACAAGAGGCCCAGGGGCTTCTGTCATGCTTTGCAGTAGGTGTGCTGAGCTGTTCATCATCATCAACAACATAAGCATGATGTAATGGGATCTAAAGGGGATGGAATGTGTATATAGTCTTACCTCTACTTTGTGAAGACTTTTCGATGAACCCTCGGCTCGAGTAAAGCAATAATCAAGTAAGGATGCACTGAGCTGATTCATCCTACCAAAAGTTTATCACTACAGCTATCGGAGAGAAACAAAATATGAATTTGGTGAAGGAAGCAAATATAATGGATTGTATTGCAATACAAACAATAACATCCATTCTTCTTGAGATAATGAAGTTATGAAATTCATCGTTTTGGTTTTACAGTATGTATTTGCGGGGTAAACCCACTGTTTACAACAAAAGAATAACCAAAGTTCAATAACAGTGCAAGCCCTTTACAATAGAGAAAAAGTTGAAGTCAACAGCAAATCTCCATGAAAGAGGAGAATTCGGTTGAGGATCCACCAGTACTGAAAATGTGGATTAGAAAAAATATTAAAATCAAAATGAGCTTTACAGATAATACAAATAATGGAACTATAATTACAGGTTGACCAAAATTTATAGCAGCTGGCAGCCTTCTCCTGCTTTCATGTAAAAGGAACTAATTACATGTTCAATAAATATTATTGCAGCCGGCAGCCTTGTTCTTCTTGTTTCATGCATAACAGACCTCGCCTTATCCTCTGCGGAATAAATTAAGCACAATCAACAGGTAATAAAAGTGACTACTCAAGAAAAAATAAGAGAAAAAGTAGAACATTCTGCTTATAATAGTTCCTCGATTTGTTTTAGGGATATTACTGTGGAGGAAACATGACTTCTGATAGAGATGGATCCGGGATTTCCATTTGATGGGTTCAATGAATAATGTTCTTAAACACCAAACTCATTGTACTTTATAATTAAGGGTTTAGATCTAATATTTGTTCAATTTTTTTGTGGATTTTCACTTTAAAATCTATACTCTTTAAGTCGAAAATACTGGGTTCGGATGAACTCAGCACCGAAGCACTAGGATCCAACCCCGTCTTTTGACTATATCTAAATGTACATCTCTAATCCTTCTTGATCAATGGTAGAATAATTTGTTTGAGTTGCTCAACTGCACTTTAGCCTAGTGCTCATGACATGCTACAACCACAACATCCATCATGTAGCAAGACCTTGTTCTCTAAGAAAGGAGCTCAAGAAAAAGATAGTTTAAGCGAAGTGTTAAAGAAGAAATACCTCAAGTGTATCTCTCATCTGAAGCAGGTCTAATTTCTCTGTTGGTCTATGACCGGTCAGAGTGTTGAGCTGCATTTATTTAGGCACCAAAATATGAAAAAACTAATTCATGTCGATTGTCTACCACTTGTTTTTAACTTTAACAAGAATTCAAGTGTGTACCCAAAAACTTAAGCGCTCAGGATCCTGTGGTGATGGCATCAATCCTTCAGCTTTGAAGAGTTCTGCACGTCTACGATCTGTAGGTAAAAAGTCTAGGTTATGATGTTTGTACTGAAAGGATATTAAGCAAAAGAATAATTAGGCTGTACAATAATACCCAAAGTAAAAACATTAAGCAAAAGAATAATTAGACTGTACAATAATACCCAAAGTAAAAACATTAAGCTCATCTCTCTACGTAAAGCCTTCCAGACAAGTTTTCCAGGTCATTATCACCACTTGGATTGATAAAGCTATCTTTTTCAGAAGGATTTTAGATAACACACCAATATGAAGTGTTGTAGCATGTACACCAAGCATGCCAAAAATCTAACACCTATATATGCAAGTGGTACATCTACTTTCAAAACCTATGGAAGTTGGGAAGTGCTATAGCTATGTATTGAAGGATAAAAAAGACATCAAATTTCATCCTACAAATGGACCTACTACAATCATTTGCCACAAAAAAAGACGAAAAAGGAAAAACCTTATTAATGACTTTACCTCCTGCTACTTGTTGTGCGTTCCTCAACCATTGTTGAGCAAATGCCGCCGCCTTATTTGTCGTCTCCAGTAACTATCAGAAATTGATAAATTACAGTTCAACATATATAAAGCTTGAGTTTGAAAGCATTAAGCAGTTGACAATGAATTAGTAAACAAGTACTACAGACACACAAATGCGCACACAGTATATATCAGTAAGCCTTTGAGATAGGAAAGTGTGCTACTTTGATCATAATTCAAATTGAAGAGGCATGAATTAAATGGTCAGTAAGAGAACGCAAAAATTTGCTCATATGAAGTATAAAATAGTCAGTGATAGCCGGATTTCAGAAAAATTCAAGGAAAACAGTTTGCCCAAAAAATCCTTGGACAGAGCCACAAGAAACAAGAATCTTTCTTTTAGCAGGTAACAAGAAAAGATTAATATAGCAAAAAAGAAAAAAAGGATCATAAATAAAATGGATTTACAAATATCTCTAGGAGGAATTGATGTACAACTTACTTCATGGCTCTCTCTTGTTCCTTCGGCTGGGCATATATCATGTATCCATTCAACCTCAGCAACACGATACCTTCATAATAATGGCCAAGGAAATAATAATAATAATAATAATAATAAGCAAGCTTAAAGAAGCATAAATTAGCAGAATAATAGAAAAATTATAGCATAGGTGCTGTGCTTAATATTTTGGGATCCAATCTCCTGACTTAACCCAAAGCAAGCAACAGAGCAACCCAGAGATTTCTAACACCCCCTCCCCTTTGTAGAATTTCAAATCTTTGGCCTTTTTTTATAAGAAAGTCGTTTGAAAATTTATTTTTGAGAAAGAAATTAATAAGGATAACATTTTCTCACGGAAAAGGAAAGTTCAAAACAAGACAAAACCAATTTCTTCAAATTTTCTACACTTTTTCCAGGACTTATTATGGAGAAACTTCTTTTCTTGTGAGCTTTTTGAACTGCTCTCCTACAAAACTCCTGCTTGCATAATGAACAGATAAGGTCACAAGTTACTTTCTGCATTTTCATTTGGCAACCATATGTACCTGACCCTATGTTTCTCTGTCCTTACTTCTTCAAAAAACCTAATTATCCATTATCATCTCTACCAATAGGGAGTTAGATATTGAACTAACCCGTCTTGATCCCAATGTCGTACGATGCGGCATCTACGTCGACTTTCAACCTGCATAAGTTTGTGCTAAATCAGATACAATTTAAAAGAACTTCAAAGATTTTTTACAAGGAAAGACGAGCTTCAGCAGAAACTCATCTTTATTATGGTGGGACATCTAGACATGACACCACCTCTGGTGGATATATAATAGCCTTTTGACTTCATCCTCAACAGAAAAACAACCAAAACACAGGTTCATCTAGCAAAGATATTGAATTCTAAATTTGCTGAAGCGAGAAATGGTCAAAGTGTTCGAGAAGAACATTTTCACTTGCTTAAGTGCAAAAGTAGATACAGTGTTCACTTTAAACAAACCGTCAGGTGCAGCAAGGATACTTTACAATGTCATATTATACATGCTAGTTTGTGGTGAAGAACCTTGACTATTTTACATTTAAAGGTCCTCCTATATCAGTTTGCACCCTCGTGCCAATGAACTCATAAGTAGTAAATAAGCGCCATGCTAATAGGAAGGCTCATGGTACAAAAAACAAAAGCATCTAATAGGAAAAAAAATTGATATTCACCTCCAGAAAGAAACGCCCATCTGGAAGTGGCTCACACCTACACGAAAAGATGAAGGTTATCAATTTCTATAAACAAGAATAAGGTGATGAAATCAATAGAAGAATAAACATAAAAGACATCCCAAAAATCTGTACAGGCTGCAGAACACCTACTCTATAATCTCCACTTCACAAGCATAATCAGCTACTGAACCTGTCGTAGGATCATGAACAACCTGCATGATTAACGGTGAAGCCTCAGCCAAAAGTGAAGACAGCAAAAGCAAGTATAATATCTGGGGAGTAAATCAAAGGAAAAACTACCATTCCCATTCGACGATTTCCTTCCATTATCCTCCTGATCTGTTTCAACAACAAAATTTGTAAACTTTTGCAAGACAGTACACGCATGTGAGATCTATGAAATCCATCTCAATTATGCATGATTGAAGGGCTTGTTTGCAATCTAGGGATAAGCAAGAGAGAATTAAAATACGAGAGGAAAAAAGGAGAGACAAGTATTATAATACTTTTCATTTATTTTGTTCGAGTTGGACAGTCAGCAAGAAATATATACTTTCCACATTCCTATTCTATGCGCAGGGGAAGAATAGCAAAAAGCTCTCTATTTTATGTTGTTTCCCTATTTTTATACAATCAAAGAAGAAGAAGAAGATTCTTAATACTTTTGTTCCCTCTATTTTGCTTCTAAACATGTAGTTCATTAGCTAGAGCTAACAATAGTTAAGGCCTGCTCACTATGTCTGATAGATTACTTGCAGGAGCTATCTTCAAGAGATGCTCTAGATGTCTTCTCAGAATTGCACAAATTAGCAAAAGAGAATCATAATTGCCAGACCTGCTCCTCCTTAATCAGGTATGCGTCATGGTATCATGTCTTCGAAAAGCTTAGATAAAACATAAACAATATCTAAAAAAAATCCCATTTCAAATTTAGCCACTTTCTGGGCACACATGCATTATGTCCAGATCTGACATAAGACTTTTAAATTTTCTTACAGATTGTCTGAAGTATAGAGAGAAGTGTGACATTTAGAGAACCCTAATTTCAGAGTATGTCTTAACAGATTAATTCAGTAGTGAACTGATAGGGGACCAAATGTGTGCAGGCAGGGCATATTGGATTTGTAAAGTAGATTCCAGTTTTACTTTGGGCCCAAAGCTCAATCGTCGTTGCTGTTATTTTTATTTTTATTTTTTTAGAATTAACTAAAATAGGATAATTGTACTTTTAATTATAGAATAATACTTCTACTATAAGTGATAAACTTCAACATCTCAACATTTTTTACCTCATAATTTCGTAATGTCAAAGTAGCACAGAAGTTTTATTCAAACCTTTTCATATATCTGGTAAACTAAGACAGAATGACTGGGACCAAAGATAATAGAATTGTATAAAAATTATAATCATCAAGATATAGAAATAGCACAATAATGGTTCATCTAGGTCCCACATCAAAAATAGCAAAACTGCATTCTACACTTATAGACAAGAAAATGATAGTTAAGTAGCACTCACCATAAGTCTGTAACGAGGTTCAAAAATGTTAAGTGCAAGTTTCTCGCATGGGAGAATAACGTCCATGACGAAAAGAGGCAGCAAGTCAACACCAAGGTTTATCAAACTTTCATTCTCAGCCTTCCTTTCAGCATATTCCTCAGGAAACGTTTTTTCTATTATGTTGTTCAACGTTACACTGCAAAAGCACAAGTAAGAATGAGGCACATTAGCCACACAAGACAAATATAGATAATGAAATCTTAGCCACATGGAAGAACATGAGTTCAATTAAATCATTAATATTAGTGAAGAGCCATCAGATGTATGTAAAGGTACAGACTGTATATGCTTTCTATTCCTTCTGCAGGAAGAATAGTGAACTAGAAAATCAATCTATTTAGACAGCATTACAATTTGAGGAAGCAACAAAGCATGTATTGGATGCAGCCTGGGATCATTTACTATCCTAAAAGGAAAAGAAAAATAGAGAAAGCGCAGTCTCAGCAGCAAGTGTAAAACAAGTACAATGGGAGGATAAACCATAAGCAACTAACCTGATTGCACACGTTCTGGGACTAATGAAAAGAACTGTTCGGCATAATGGACATCTGTTATCTACAAAAATCAAAAGGGTAAGGAACAAGGATAAAAAGAATAGAAGATGATTGTAATTCAACATGTAAGAAAAGTTCGGATAGATAGAGCATGTAAATCAAAACTTACATCGGTCCATTGACTGGAAGAGGCATGCACGGCAAAAAGAATGTCCACAGGGAGTTGTTATAGGTTCAAATAATAGCTTTAAGCACAGGGTGCAATCAAAATCATCACTGCGCTGTGGTCTTCCATGGATTCTCCTTCCAAGTGTAGCTTTGATGGATTTCTCCAAATTTAGAAGAGAATTGCTACATTGCAGAAGAAATAACAATTAACAACTCACCATATAATCAAACTTTACAGCTATGCTTCTCGAAAATGCACGTTATGCTTCTTTGGAACAGATACTAACATGAGAAAGCATGCCATAGTTACGAATATCACAATAATTAGCTTTACCTTGAAGGATTCATTTGAAGTCCTGAACGGATTACCTCTTGGGCGAGCTCATATTTTTCTAACTGCCAATTCAAGAAACATGAGATGAGTGTCCAAGAAGATTATGAGCCTACGAAATGTTTAACAAGATATTGGAAGTACAGCAACCTCCTTCACTATACTCAAACAGTTACAAACTAACAACAAGTAGAATAAATAAAGAAATAAGCATTTGATGAGATAACATAAGACCATCGGGTGGAATTAGACAGTTGAAGTATCTGCTACTGTCATGATAGAACAATGTGTACAAGGGGGTCCCCAACACACAAGGATAAACCCAATTACTTATAAAGAATTTAGAGAACATCAAAAAGGCAAATAGAAATAAGACTATTTTCCAAAACTGGTACATGTTTCACCATGTGGTTTCCCAAAGATAATGATGCATGAGACATTAATTTCCTTACCAAAATGAGTGAGTTTGCCTTCAGAATATATGAGGTAACTGAATTGTTCTGCAGATGCATCAGCTTCTCAGCATCCTTTAGTGCAAGCTGATATTGAAGTAAAACAATTTAAATTTGCTGCAAAACCCTTTACTGAGAAGGTTGAAATCATAGACAATAGCAAAAGGCAGACACACCCCAGCATATGTTGTAGGATCCAACCCACTCAATGGCCTGTATTCTGAATCTGATGCAGATCTACTTTTCAGAAACTGGCTACATCTGAAAGTTCAGTCATCAAATACTAAGTTCAGCTATTTTGTAAAATGATGAGCAGTCGAATAGAAAACATGAAGTAAAGATGGCAAGGTCAACAGAGATCATCAAAATGGCAGTAAAACATTCAATATGCATCAGAAATACCAGGCATACAACTAAACTTTACCTGAGGTATGAAGCGCATCTGTTGCTAAGAATAATAGGATCATCTGGCTTAAAGTTGCTAGCTCTTGTGTAACGATTGATAGCCTGAACAAGGAAACAGACATTGAGAAAACAAGAAGACAAAAGCAAGTATACAAGAACCTTTATGATGACCAAATAAGATAGTGGAAGTTAAAATCGTCCTTGCTAAATGAGCTAGTTTGAGTTAACTGACAATACTTAAGAAAAAAGTTGATCACTAGACTAGGCACTTGTAGTTTGTCAGACAAAACTCTAGAACATCACTCTGAACTAGAGTTCCTCAAGCATCTTCAATTACTATATCATGTAGTTGTAGCTGGAGGACCACATGCACTTGATCTTTCTGAGGAAGGCAACATTTGTATGTGTTGACTAAAAACCACATGCACTTGATTTTACGTCCCCAAGTCTAAAGATTTTCTCCAAATCTATGGATTATTGAACTGCTTGAGAAACATCACGTCTTACAAAACCGAGTATAAAACAATAGACCTAGTCCATTCTTCATCAAACATGCGAAACAGAGAGCTCATAAACACTTCGGTTTTGAATCTTGTGCATCCTTTTGGTTCCTAGAATCAAGCCTTTGCTTGCTCGTGAAGTAAATATTTCAAGTTATATAATACAGTGTGTTCTTGTACCTCTTAAAAAATAAGAGAAACAATGAAAGAACCACGGGTTTATTTTGGTATGGAGAAAAATATTTCCATGATCAATCATTTCCACTATTTAGTTACCAATAGATGTTTTCTGGTAAATTATGGGTGGAAGTCATTTTCCTTTCCAAATATCACTACTACATACTCTATCTCACGTGCTTAGAAGAACAATTAACCATTTTTTGAAACTAAAAATAATGTTTATGGTGTTTTTTTAAGAACATGTAAACATTATTTTCAATCTTTAATACGTATCACCAATATTAATGTTCTCAAACCCCATCCTCTGCCTTGTAGGATTACCACATGCCGCCTACTTAATCCCAGACAACCGCTAGAAAATGATCCATAAGATGATTACCCACATTTTTTCATGAAAAACATTTTCCTCAGTAAGAAACCTGCTGTATGAAAAGCAGAAAACTCTTCCTCGACTAACTTGCAGAATCACTGACTAATGGTTATTTGGCATAAAGAACTATGAATGTCTTGGCAATGAAGAAGATAAAAACTAGATTTTCATGATATCAGTACCAACATAAGAAAGGAACTGAAAGATGAATATAGTGGTTTCTTACAAATATGTGATCAAATCCACCAACATAGGAAACAAAAACAAAGTCATGTCGATGGAATTCACCAATAGGAGTGTTTGACACAGAATCAAATTAATGGATCCACTTCTTCTTCACTTAACTTCACTCCACTTTACTCCAGACAAATAACCCAATAAACCAATCCCCTTTTATTTTCCAATAATAAAAAGGGACGGACGAAAATCTTTCTGGAAACGGACCAAGTCATAGGCAGTTAAATGCAAGACGCTTCCTTTTTGGTTATAAATCTTCAGTTACCCAAAGAATAATTTTACCGAGTAATAAACTAAATAAAATTGAGTTTACCTCGTCCCATCTGTTCTCACGGTATGCTTTGTTACCCATCTCCACAACCTCACAGAGATGATTGTACCTGTCCCACGATACAGATGGGGTCTCTCCTGGATTCGCCTGCATAAATTCCGGCCAAGTATCAGACCCCATTAAAGAAGAAACCCCAAGAACAGTGAAGTTGTAATTAGGATTGACATAGAGAGAGAAGGAAAAAAAAAAAAACTGACCCATGGAAAATCTTGAACATCATCAATGCCTTCCAAATTAAACCCAGAAGAAGAAGCGTCAGTGGACATTGTAAGAAGAGAGAGCTGAAGAAAGAAAGAAGTTTAACAAAATAGAGGATTAGCGGCGTCGTTTAAAAGCAAAGAAGAAGAGAAGTCCATATCGTGTTCTTTCAAGAATCCTTCATTACATACATGGACTGTATTCGTTTACGTGGTTCTTCTCTCTCTGTTACTTCCCAGATCCTCTCGCTCTACCAATCTCTCTCTGTAAAAAGTTGAATCCAATTTTGGAATTATTGCGAGAGCTTTCGTTCTCAAGAATAAATGCTCCAATATTTTCACTTGTGGCTAAAAGGACTCACTTGGAAAGTCTTCCCTTACATATTTATAGCCTCAATTGCATCATACGCTCAACTGGAAAAAAAAACCATACTTCATGTAATATTTTTAGTAGTTGATTATATTATTTTGAAATATCAAAAATTTCTTATTAGTTTATAAAAATAAAAATAAAATAATTTATTATTTTATTCTTATTAATTAGTGTATTTATTTTTTAATGTTTAAATGACCTATACAAAATAAGAATGATTAGTAAAATTACTTTTTGCTTCTTAACCTTTGTGCCATTTGGGCACTAGGTCCAAATGAGTTTGTATTTATGATTTTGATATATAAAATCCCTATTTATATATATATAAAAAAAATTAATGTCAAATTAATAACGAATAACTATTGTTGGGCATATGATAATCAAAGACGAATCTACGCATGATACTTGTATTAGAAAAATATATTTTATAATATTTTTCTCTTCTTTAGAATTCGAAAACTCCTAATTTTGGATCCACCTCTAATGGTAATTATTGTGCTAGGGTTCCAATTGAAGATTTCGATTCGATAATTTTAATTTTTGATCAAATAAATATTATATTATGATTACAACATGGTAAATTGATAATTATGGATTGTTTTTAATTTTGATTTTATACATATTTCATATAATAGATTATGATTGCGGCCTTTAAAGAAACATACACGCCTAACAAGAAATATCAAAGAAAAAAATACAAACAATTTATTTTTTAATAATTACATAAAACAAACATTTTAATTGAGATATTTTTAATCTCGGGATAAAAATATAGTGATCCTTAAATTGATGTTTGGTTGGCAAATCAGGGATAACTTATTTCGAGACTATTTATTAGTCCCGGGATAACTTATCCCGGAATAAAAAGGATAAATGATAAACGTATCATTTTAAACCTTTTTTATATCTCATTTTGTATATTTATGTATATTTACATTACTTTAAATACAATATAATAACATTCACAACCTTCACTCCTTATTTTAATGATTTTTTTTTCTATTATAAAATTACACTACAGAATATAATTTTTATTGACTAATTTTTAGTTTTTTTATATTTTGATTTTTCATAAATTCTTTTTACTTTAACAAACTTAAAAATAGAAGTTCTATTTTAAAATTAAATAAGAAGAAAGTTTTATTTTAAATGCATACCATACACACATAAAAAAAAAATTAAGCTATATAAGATGAAAGATTTATTTTAAAAATAAATATTGAATAACTAAAGCTAGCAAAGAAAATACATAAAAAAGAAAAAAACTAATAAAGTGAAGGATATTTTTGTAAACAAACAACATATGCTTAAAATTATGTAACAAACCAAATACCCAATAAGAAATAATCTCAGCATAACTTATTTCATTATTACTAATCCCAACATAATTTGTATTCAAACCAAACGACCAGTGTTTTATGAATGTTTTATTGTCGTAAGTCTGCATTCCTATTTGGTTCAAATTAGCTATTTGAGACTTTATTGAAAGCTTGTTAACTATTAATCAACGTTTAAAAGCTACCATTGATTTCTTAAAAAGAATTAATTTTAAATGTCAAAATATGTCTCTCGTTTGGTGTTTTTTATCATAAATTTATTATAATAATTACATTTTATTACTCATTACATACATGTTTCCATAGAATTTTAATCATTCTAACATATCTTAAAAATTCACATAAAATACACGTGCAAAGTACGTGTCCAAAAACTAGTTCTTATATACCTAGTACATTACTAACTTTACTAATCTTACTTAACTTGTCTTTCGAGTCTAACAATCTTAAATTTGTTGAAACTTGTCTTTGAACCTAACGATCCTAAATTCGTCCATCAAAATAAGCTCTAGTGCTAGCAGAACGCTCCTGTAGAACATGTGACATTTCTTTGAAAATCAAACTCTAGTGTTAACATAACGCTCCCATAAAGCACGTGACAAGCACGCGGTGAATGGACTTCTTCCTAACACTATATATCTTTTCCTAGTTTATTCCGTTGGGCCACCGCCTAATTTACTTCGTCGCGCCCGCCGCCTAAAAAGAAAAAAGAATAAAAAATTCTAGGGTTTATAAAGAACCCTTCATTTTTTTTCAGAGAAATCAAATCAATGCCACCATCATTGGAGAAGCATCCATGAGAATGGAAGTATATTTTCTTCTTCCTTTTTGAATGCACAAACTTTCTCCCAAAAGATTATCTAAAAAATAATATGTTATTTTTTAATTTCAATTTATAGCATAACGTTCCCGTAGAACACGTGGCATTTCTTCGAAAATTGAGCTCTAGTGTTAACATAACGCTCCCATAAAGCACGTGACAAGCACGCAACGGATGGACTTCTTCCTAACACTATATATCTTTTCCTAGTTTATTCCGTTGGGCCCATCGCCTAATTTACTTCGTCGCGCCCGCCGCCTAAAAAGAAAAAAGAACAAAAAATTCCAGGGTTTATAAAGAACCCTTCATTTTTTTCCAGAGAAATCAAATCAATGCCACCATCATTGGAGAAGCATCCATGAGAATGAAGTATATTTTCTTCTTCCTTTTTAAATGCACAAACTTTCTCCCAAAAGATTATCTAAAAAATAATATGTTATTTTTTAATTTCAATTTATAGCATAACGCTCCTGTAGAACACATGACATTTCTTCGAAAATTGAGCTCTAGTGTTAACATAACGCTCCCATAAAGCACGTGACAAACACGCGACGAATGGACTTCTTCCTAACACTATATATCTTTTCCTAGTTTATTCCGTTGGGCCCACCGCCTAATTTACTTCGTCGCGCCCGCCGCCTAAAAAGAAAAAAGAATAAAAAATTCTAGGGTTTATAAAGAACCCTTCATTTTTTTCAGAGAAATCAAATCAATGTCACCATCATTGGAGAAGCATCCATGAGAATGGAAGTATATTTTCTTCTTCCTTTTTGAATGCACAAACTTTCTCCCA
>JBCEWC010006852.1:0-22326 GCA_038996855.1 Solanum aculeatissimum | reverse complement strand
TTTCCTCCCCTTACTCTTCTTCTACTTTTGTTGTTCCGCATTAAATTCTAGTTAATTTAAGATTCAGTTTTATAACAATTTAATATTATTGTTATACACCAAACATATTTTTAGTGGTGACAAGGGTACTCTGTAATCCCCTCCTATTTTCAGTTTCCTTGACCCAATTTTTTTCATTCTATTTCAGTTAACAAATCCCCTTCCCACCATCCTCAGGAGAAGGATTGTCTCCAAAATCTGCAGTGAGTAGTAGACAGTGGGAAAAGAAATGGAGTTGACACTAAGTGGAAACGCACTGAAGACATTCGCCCGATCCATCACGTGTCTTGCACGCATTGGCAATGAGGTCGCCATTCAAGCCTCTTCTACCCAGGTTCTATTTCTTTTCCATTTGAACACTACCTTTGTCGATTTATTTATTTTTGAAGATCAAATGTCTCACCTGAACTTAAGTTCCTTGGTGTCTTGGTTAGGAGTGTTTGCTCCACAATTTTGTGCTCTTATAGTAATTAGGGTTTTGTGGTCGCTTCAGATTTTCTTCTGTGGATACTTAAAACCGGAAGTATGCATGAACATGATACCTTGGCTGTGTAATACAACATAAGATATTTGTTAGTTTACAGTAAAATCTGACATAACAAGGTCCCTTAACCCTGGGAAACGAGGAAACAGTTCAACTACATTTCACAAGACACCAATAGGTCCCATTTTGTTAAACTAGAAACCATCAGCATTGGTGTCTTTTAACTTCATTGTTTCCTTCTTTTTTCCTTTTGGCAGCTCACATTTCTCACTCTCAACTCCTCAAGGTCGGCCTATCAATCAATTACATTCAAACCTGAGTTTTTTGATGTCTTCACTGTTTTTGGTTCACAGATGCAATGTACTGTGCTCTTGAAGGTATATGCTTTATGCAATGCAATGCCGTGTAGTCTAAGCTGTTTTGTTTCCACCTACTGAATTTTAGCTTACCTTGATTTTTGTAGGCTATTTGTTCCGTATTAAGAACACCAGTTGCCAGTATTGATCATTTGATTGTGTCACTGCCTAATCCTGATGCATCAAAGGTGCAGTGGACACTCAACTGCCATAGTGGTAAAACTTTCTACAGTATTTGTCTTAATTTTTTCAGGATTTCAGAGAAGTAGAAAGAAAATATATTCTCAGTTAGGGGCTATAAATTAGGGGAGAGCGCCTTTAGTTTGACGGATAGACCATGTAGAGACTCACATAGCTATAATGTTTAAGGTTTGGTGAATTTTTGTTGAATATAGTACATATTTCATTTAATTAGTTATAACTAACCATCAATTAATTAGTTAGGTGACAACTGTTAATCAAATTAGTGCTTGGTTAGTCTTGTTGATAGGTTGTTAGTGAATGTAGCTAATCATTTGTATATATGTAACTTGTATTGTCACGACTCAACTTCTTGAGTTGTGATGGCACCTACTATATACTGTCAGTAGGTAAGCCAACCCGAAACAACTAAAGGATTTACGGGCAGAATAAATAATAAAACGAAAATAATAACAGAAATAGTACAAGAGAAGCCAAAAATACATAAATAGAATGGAATCCTTCCCAGAATTTGGAAGTCACAAGTACAGTACAGAGCCACTAAAAGAGTACACATCCCAAAAGTGGACAAAATAAATACATATATATACAACCACAAAAGATCTGTCTCAAAAACAAAAGACGAGCCACAACATATACAAAAGGAGACAACAATGTTCTAGAACATTGTGTGCTCACCCTTGCCTCCGAATGCTGGTTGCTACTGGCTCAAATGATGGCGGTGGTAATTGACTTACATCACGAGAAAAAAGAATACCATGTCAAGATCCTTAAACCGTGATGCACAAGTACCATGTCAAGATGTCTTAAATCATGATGCATAAATACCATAATACATAAACATAAGTAGGGGTGGAATCTCAACCGACATGTAAGACTATGCGAGCTATTGTATGGAATCCCGATGTTGCCTCTACACCGAAGAAAGAGTAGCCTACTTGCCAAAGGTAGAATATACCTCACCTTACGGGCCTTGCCCATTTCGGAGAGTAGTGGTACATACATAATCATAATCATCCATAATGGGCATAAACATGAACCTACGGTTGCACGCAGTTATGAGAAAGGTAGACTTTATATAAAGACCCTTAGGAATACTCCCCCACCTCCAATCTCATTCAGTGTTAAGTCATCATCCCACGGAATATATATATACACACACACATGAACATGCTTGTAATAGGATCAAAAGTCATTTCAAATCATCATTATAATGCATACTTGGGCTTAAAAGCTAAATCATACTTCAAAACATGATTAAATGCATAGGGATAACTCATTCGTAACTTGTGCATGATGGTGTATACATACCTATAAGTGCTTAAAGCCATATCATAGACGTCATAGTGATCACAATTATGTCATAATCATACTTGCCTTGAAATCATATTCATAATCATAATTGGTAGTCAAATCCATATCAAAATCTCATGAAAAGCCTTGTTCATGCTTGCTCATGACATGAGGAATGAGAGTAAAGCATGGGTACTTGAAATTCATACTTGAAACATGATAATAGGATACAAACATGCATAATCCATGAAGAAATAAACATTTGGATCATAATTGAAACTATCCATGCTTGAAATTATAGTTTAGAAAGGACATGCAAGTTCATAATTCATGAAAATCATGTAAAACCGTTGAAAAAAGGAAGTAATACATGCATAAATCATCATTTAATAATGACCTATATCATAATTCCATCAATTTAAAGTCAAAACATGAAAATCATACTTAAAGTTCATGAAGTAGTTGAAATAGAATTTTGGGCTCCAAGGTTGAATTGAAACCAATGATGAATCCACACATACCTTGCATAGATTAAAAAGTTTGAGATGAATTAAGCTTGAATTTGAAACCCCAATAGAAGCGTAGCTTGAATCCTTGAAGATGAGACTTGAGAGTGTTTGTTAGACTTGAATGAGAGTGCATGAAATAATTAAGGACTGATTTAGGGGTGTAAAGGAGTGCGTAAAAGTCCTAAAAGACCATGGAGTTGGGCCAAATTACCAAAATGACCCCATTTAAAACGAGGCCAAGGCTAACCATGGTGCACTGTATGACACCCTCTTCAGGCCGTGTGCTGCACCACGGGCCGTGAAGGGGTCCATGGTGTGCACCCTTAGAGGAAAACAAGGAGGCCAAGTGGGGGGTGCTCTCCATGAGACCTTCCACAAACCGTGGAGGATTCCGTGGTGGAACCCTTTACTGGAAACTCTCCAGGCCTAAGTTGCTCGAACTCTGGTGCGGATGCGGATCCGCATGTTGGAGACATGCTTTGGAATCTAAAGGATTCAAATTGAGCAGGACCAAAACAAAATATTTGGAGTGCAAATTCAGTATCGAGAGGGATGAAGCAGACAATGATGTGAGACTTGTCACTCAACCTATTCCCAAGAGAGAATTTTAAATATCTTGGGTCCATCATCCAAAATAGTGGTGATATCAATGATGATATCACACATCGTATTGGGGCAGCATGGACGAAATGGAAGCTTGCCTCTGGAGTATTGTGTGATATGAAGATACCACTTAAATTTAAAGGTAAGTTTTACAGGATGGTGGTTAGACCATCTCTATTGTATGGGGTGGAGTGTTGGCCAATCAAAAACTCATATGTTCAGAAGATGCAGGTCGCGGAGATGAGGGTGTTGAGATGGATGTGTGGACATACCAGGAGTGATAAGATTAGGAATGAAATCATTCGGGAGAAGTTAGAGGTGGCCCCTATGGCTGACAAGATGAGGGAAGCAAGACTGCGATGGTTTGAACATGTGCAGAGGAGAAGTACCGATGCTCCTGTTAGAAGGTGCGAGAGGTTGGATTTAGGGGCTACACGGAGGAGTAGAGGTAGACCGAAGAAGTATTGGGGAGAAGTGATTAGACAAGATATGGCGACACTTGATCTCACCGAGGACATGACCTTAGATAGAAAAGAGTGGAGGGCGCGTATTAGAGTAGCAGGCTAATAGGGATAGATTAGTAGGTTTAGTCCGGTCTTTATTATCCTGTGTTGTCATTATCCATCTTATATTTGTAAAATTTATTGTATCTACCTTCTATCATTGTTTTCGTTATTAGTCGTTCTTCCTTATTTTTCCTTTCCTTTCTTTGTTTTCGTATCTAGTTTATTCTGCTTATGAGTTTTTGAGACGAGGGTTCTCCGAAAACAACCTCTCTATCTCTATGAGGTAGTGGTAAGGCCTACGTACATTTTTACCCTCCCCAGACCCCACTTGTGGGATTCCACTGGGTATGTTGTTGTTATGTCTACTTATTAATATATTTTCAAAAGACAACATATATCTTAAATACTTAATTTAATATTATTTATCTATATTCTTATTTTTTTAAATGTAAATTTTTAATTTTAGATAATTAATTTTTATTTTTAAAATTTAATATAATCTTGTCATTACACTTGTGCAACCATACAACACGCTTGTAATTACATTACGGCAAACAAATAAGTCAAAGTAATTACTAGGCTAATAATTACTACCCTAGTAATTACACCTTCCAATTGCCAAATGGCTTTCCTAACAGATCCTTATGGTTTGTGTTGGGCCGCCGGGCCTCTAATCCTATGCTTTCACCGGTTGGCAATTTGGATAGTAGGTCACATAATCTAATGTACTCTTTTCAAGTCATTCCACTAGTAGATCTCATTAAGATCATGGTACATCTTTGTGGAACCAGGATGAATAGAATACCATGGACAAGGTGCTTCACTCATAATATTCTCTTGAAGCCCTTCAATATAAGGAACACATAATCTATCTTGCACCTTGAGGTACCATCTTTTGCAAGCTCAAATCTTGTGACTTTGTGTTTGTAGATCCCTTCTTTAGACAAGGGTCATCATACTTCTTTTTCTTTCACTGTTTCCTAGTGTTATCAAAGGTGCGCTTAAGCCCTGAAGCAAGGCTCAAAATGTTGAGTGCATTGCCTCGCTTAATGTCCGCTTCAATGTCGTCGTCAAAGCTCTAAGACATAATTTTCCTTGTGATTGTGCATTTCGTGAAGAGGCGACGCTAAACCATTGATATTTCACTTTGGTGTAAAAACAATCAATTTCTTTGTCCGTGTATTTGTTGTTCATGCCTATAATTATTTGTTTTGGACTAAACATATATATATATATATGTATATATTTTGATTTGCATCGGTGTCCGAGTCTCTTAGAGCCCCGACTAATCCCGCAAGTGCACCACGGTAAATTCAGGTTTTACCCAGTTCGATGGCCCTCAAAAATTGTTTGCACCTAGTGGGTTTTGAACTTGAGACCTTGCAAGGAAGCAAACCCCAAGGTTCAAGTCTATTACCACCTGGCCAACCCCTGAGGGTTGATAAACATATATATTTGTATGTTTTCTCCATTTGCACCTTTTCTCAATTAAGTCCTAGCTTTATTTGCGCTTTTTGCTTAAAGCCCTAACAAACCTTAAAGCTATTTTATGCTTTTTGCTTTTGATAACACTATTGTTGCTGTTATGGATGACTTCGTAGTATTCTGGACAACTACCATAGAGCTAGTGAAGAGTCTTAGAAGGAGAAATATTAATATAGCTTGTGTTCAGGTGACCAGATGCGTAGGTACCCAAGCTAGGGGTGTGGACGAGTTTCAGTTGTGATACTTAGGAGGCTCTAGGGATAGAAATAGAGGAGGTATTCTAGTAGACGGGGACCTTACAAAATGTGCGGTGGAGATTAGGAGGATCAATGATAGGATGCTGACGATTAAGCTAGTTATTGATATGCTTCTTGTGTACTTTGTTAGTGCTTATGCGCCTCAACTGGGCTTGGATGAGGAAGTCAAAAAGCTCTTTCAAGAAAATTTGGACGAGGTAGTGAGAGGTATACTGGACACTGAAAAGATTTTCATTGGTGGAGATTTTAATGGTTATATCGTACAATTTTTAGTGGTTTTGATGATGCTCATAGAGGCTTTGGTTTTGGGGAGAGGAATAGAGGTGGGGTGTCACTCCTTGATTTTGCTAAAGCCTTTGAATTTGTAATTGCTCACTTGTTTTTTCCAAAGAGGGAAAATCACTTGGTTACCTCTTGTAGCATGGTAGCTAAGACTCTTTACTCCTTCGGAAGGGTAATAGAGGCTTTTGTAAGGATTGCAAGGTTATTCTGAGTGAATATTACTACCCAACATAGACTTTTGGTAATGGACTTGGAAATTAAGAGGGATAGCAGAAAGAAGACACTTTAGGATTGACTGAGGATAAGATAAGGGACCTGACTCCTGCCTTTTCTCGAGAGATAGGGGAGAAGTTGATTGGTTTTGGGAATTGGAGTAGTAGCGGGGATGTGAATATGTGGAACTTGACTGCTGGTTGCATTAGAAAGCCAGCTACCAAGGTAATAAGAGTATTGAGAGGGACCTTTGGTGGGTCATCAAGGAGATAAGTGGTGGAATGGAGAAGTTCAAAGAAAAGTGAAAGCTAAGAAGGTTGCCTATACGAAGTGGTTGGAGTGTATGGATGAGGATGAGAAGCGGATGCTTAAGGATATCTGTAAGATGGTGAAGACAGAAGCAAAATCGGCGGTCACTGATAAGTCGTGAAAATACGGCTTTTACGACACAAAACATAGGATTATTGTGAGTTCTTAAGCACATTTGTTAGTATGATATGTGTTTTATGTCGAAGAAATCCCAGTTCCTTAGCTTGAGTTCAAGAAAGAACAAAACTAAACCTTCAAGAAAAATACATGGGTAAGGATGATTCATGAACAACGATGAAGAATTTCACTTGATTCCACTAAAAAATTCACTTACAGACAGTCCAAAATGTGAAAGACCAAATGCCAAATGAAATCCCTAAGCCCCATTATACAACCAGAGTTTTGGCTGTCATACCCTTGGGTGCCACGTGTCCTGCATGTAATTAGGCTCTGCGCAGGTCCATAGTAAAACATGCATAACTTTTTGTAACAAAGTCGTATTGATGAGGGGCTTGTTTCTCTGGAAACTAGATTCAAATACCTTTGATTTGATGTGAAGATCATCACATGACTCCTCAATAGTCTAGGAGATGTACTCATTCAAAGTTTACCCTTTTGTGGCACGTAAAGGATAATTCAGTCGTAGCGACGCTTATGGCTTAACTTAGACATTAAATCTTTTATGAATCTGTAACCTTATAAGACTATAATATACTGACCCTTTAACATATATCTCATTCTTGACCTTATATTCTCGAGGTCGGACAGATTCCTCGATGTTAGCTTAGTCATACATGAACTTAAAGGCACAGGGTCGAACAGTTAACCCCGAATATGTACTGGTTGGAGACAGCAGGTATCCAGTGGAATAGTCGAGATACATGCAAATTGGACTGTGCTCCATCGTTATAAACAGATAATATATCTAACTGCACCTAGTAATCAATATAGAATGCATGGAAAGATGCAGCAGTGCAGCATGATTTTTAAGCGGCAATGGAAGACAAAAGATAGCTAGCTAAGTCCCATATTTGTTTGGTCTTTCTAATTCTGAGGTTAAAGAGACTATTCAGAACCTGTTTTGTTCTATTTTGTATTATGGATTAATAGTTTGGGTGCTTGCTAAACTTTTAAGTCGGTTTTTCATGGGGGAAACAGTTCTGGTTATTTACCCATTTGAGCTGCACACTCCAGGAGAGATGCTCAAGCGTGCTCTCCGAGAGTAGGCCTCCACAGAAATCTTAGTGATTCTAGTTGTTCACTCATATGAAACTCATGGAGTATGGTTGTTCTTATTGTAAACTTTGAGGTCATAAGACCAACATTACTCTTTCATGGTAGCCACATGAATTAGCTTCGTTTGTTCTCCTGTTGTTGGTATTATTTAGCATTTTTGCAACACATATCAAGCCCGGAGCTTTCTCCTGCTTATTACTAAGGGGGTAATATTTGTAACAGTTCGTTCTCAAATTCAGGTTGTTGGTTGCCTTATTGAGCATGATAAGAAGATATTGATGTGCAGGCGGAAAATTCCCCCATCATATGGACTTTGGTATGTATCTGCCAACAGAATTTAGTGAGAAGGGAGGAGTTTTAACTCACAACCTCCTAAGAAAGTTCTCTATCAATTCCAAGCATTCAGAAATGTAGAGAGTACTGAAGTAATCGTATTCCAGTATAGTAAAGTTTATCTTCAAATAATGTTGTACTGGTAGGACGCTCCCAGCTGGCTACATGGAGATTGGTGAATCTGCTGCTGAAGGAGCAATTAGGGAAACCTGGGAAGAGGCAAATGCAGAAGTAGAGGTTCAGTCACTTTTTGCTCAATTGGACATCCCTCTTATAGGCCAAGTTAGTATGAATTCTTGAAGATGACATTTACCTAAAATAAAATAAGAAATATTGGTGATACTAATTTTTTCCTCCTGTTTGCAGACATACATGATGTTTTTGGCGAAACTGAAAAATCCGCACTTTTCACCGGGTCCCGAATCATCAGAATGTCAGCTTTTTGAACTTGATGATATTCCTTTTGATTCTTTAGCATTTTCATCAATGCTGGTAACCTTGAATCTGGTATTATTTTATGCTACATGGTTAAATATTTAACTTTATAGAACATACATACATAAATCATACATATATATGTGTGTGTATATATATATATATATGTTTTGTGTATGTATATGTGGGAGTGTGTGTACATTATATTTGTGTATATAAAATTATGAATTTCTTCATTTGCTTTCTCTATCTAAAATTTAAATGACTTTATCTCTCTTATGTCATGCCATTGTAGTACATAGAAGATATTAAAGTTGGAAGACCAAAGTTTCATTATGGCGTCATTAACAAGAGGTATGTTGGTCACCCTATATTATAGTTTTCACTTACTTCTATAGATCCTCTGTGAAGCTTTAGTAATTTGTTGCTATGTTGTTCAAAGTCTTCAACATCATTGCCACACTTGTATCGACACAATATGGATTTGAGTGTGGGTGTGAGTTTGGGATCCACATTTGATTTGGTCAACTTGCCTTGGGTACTTTGGTACATCTGTGCCTGAGAAGTATAGATTAATTGGGTTTTTGGTTTTTCCTTTTACGTTTATGTCATATACATATAGTTATAAAGTATGAGCATGTTTTGCTATTACACAAGATATCTTATGAATAAAATATTACTCTCTATCTCAATTTATGTGGAATCCTCTCCTTTTTAGTTTGTCCAAAAAAAATAATGTCACCTTTCTATAATTAAAAATAACTTTCTTTAAACTTTTTCTTTTACCCTTAGTGAAATGATTTGTAGCTACTCAAATGTCTGGGTTTGTTTTAGATCCACAAATTTCAAGACATTGTTTTTAACTTTGTGCCAAGTCAAACGGTGCCACATAAATTAGACGGAGGGAGTAGATTCTTATAAAGAATCTGTCACGACCCGAGAGTAGGGCCTAGATGTGACATGGTGAATGAGAACCCGAGAGTCCTCAATCAAGCTATCTTAGCATCGATTCACACGTCATTGGTTCGGAAGTGCGTGATAAAACAAGTAGTACATAATTCTAAGGGATTTTGGGGCTTTGGACTCAAGCTATGGGAGCAAGAAGGGACTTGGGACTTTCCACATAATCACATTCTCATTAAGACGTATCATAACAACATAAGCGTAGACATAGTCAAAGCATGATATAGTCATAGCATCTCAAACAAACATAAAATACGGGCGCACAATAGAATCTGACGTGTCCAACAATGCCTCTACATAGAACAAGACGGGGGCCACGACATAACCTGGGCTCACCCTCAAGTCATAAGATAAGATAGAAAAGACATAACAAAATAAGTTAGATGGCAAGGGCACATATATATGGAAAGAAGTATATAAGCAAAGGAGAATATTATGTCAATATGCCATGAAATCCATGATGCATGAATGCAATAGTTTTGTAGTCATAGCGGGGATGTGAACTCAACCGACAACAAGAGAGACCAAGCGAGCTACTACTTGGAATTGGACTACTTGCCAGCTAGATCCCAAGTCAATCCTAAAAAGGGGAATACAAGTCAATCCCAAGAAGGGAGAATCCCATGTTGGCACATGATTTGATGTAAAGGAGTATGGACCCGTGGAGATAGTCCACCCCGACTCCAATCCCTCGGTACTAAGTCTCATCCCACGGGAATACATATACATATACATATACGTGATTTCAAATGGGGTTTGTCCTTCAAACAATACAATGCAAGATTGGGCTCAAAAGCCAAAACAAAAGTTCAAGTATCAAGTGCAAGGATCGATGCATAGGAGTAGCTCATTCAATGCAAGTACAAGATGGTGTAAACACCCAAGGTGCTCAATGAGCCAAGTCAAGACAAGATGTGATCACATTCTAGTCATATCCCATGTCTTTCAAAATCAGGTCAAATCAAGTCAAGGTGGGACTAGCCCATAACAAGAGTATCATCAAAATCAAATTTCAAGTAATGCACATGCCATGAATGATGATGAGAATAGCATGGGAAATTAGAATTCATAAATTAAACTCATAACAAGATGAATCCATATTAAATCCAAAGTTAAATCAATAATTGAAACTCAATTAACATCACCCATGCATAGATTTAAAGAGTAAAGGGGACATGCATAATTGAACCTTCATAAAACCAATAGAATTCAACAAATTAGGGCTTAATTCACTTTAAAATCAACAATTAAATACAGCTCATACTTCAATTTAATCAAATCAACAATAGATTTAAAGACCCATATTTAAAGTAAGCATAATTTCATAAAATCAATTGAAGAAATTCATTTGGGGCTTCATGGTTGAAAGGAGCCATTAATAAATTCCCACATACCTTGATAGTCAAGAAGCTTTAGAGAGAAGAGAGATTGAAGAAGACTCCTTTGAATTCCAATTTCAATCTTCAAGCCACACTAGGAAGAGAGCCTTTAGAAGAGAGAGCTTGAAAATAAATCCAAGTGTTGGAAGAATTTGAATTGAATGAGGGTGTATAGGCTAATTTCAGGGGTTTAGGAGGGCTTAGGAAGACTAAAACGTCCTTAGGAATAATCAAAATTACAATTAAACCATTACTAAAACGGATAGGAAAAACTGGAACGACACCTACACGGTCAACTACACGGACCGTGAGGTGGTCACATGGACCGTAAGTCCTCCCGTGAAGCTAAACTTGAAATATAACTCGTCGACCCGTGAGGCCTCACATGGTCCGTGAACCCCACCTTATTATTGACGCAATTTCTGGAACGTTAACCTTATACATAGAACCAATCCTTAGGTCAAGGCCATCCCAAAACACCTTACCACGCCTCGTGAGAGGTCACACGGGCTGCCTCACGGACCTTGAGGTGACGCACGGCCCATGAAGGCCACCATGAGGCAGTGCCTTCACCAAAATTCCAGAAACGGATTCCCTGCAGGCAGTCTCACCAAAAAGGCCATAACTTCTTCATCCGAACTCCGAATCAAGTGAAATCAAGTGCGTTGGAAAGATAACTCGAAGAGCTTCAATTTGATAGGTCATGGTCCTCCCAGTTCTACCTGTGCTAAGAGATATGACCATTTAAAGTCAGTACTTCCATAAGGCGTCAAGCAAAACTTAACCAATGCGATTTCTTTGATTACGGCCATTCAAGAGAGACTCGTAAAGCTCATTAACCAACCATGGTAGGTCCAAGTCAGACCTCAATCAACATCACAAGGTTAAAAAAATTCTGGGTTGTTACAAAATCAAATTTTATGAGTTTTAGTTCACTAGCTTTGATTAATTGAGATATATACTTGTATGTTGTAATATACATTTGTTGGCTCTATCCTGACACCCTTATCTGCACTTGGATCCATACACCCAAGCCCTAAAATTTATGTGTTGAAGAATTTGACTTTGAGATCCTCACTTGTATTGTATTTCTGCACCCGTGTCACGATTAGAAGCAACCCCCTAGTCGAAACATGGTATTTAGAATCCCGAAGGACCCCAAGCTACCACATGACATACATAAACATACTGAAATAAGAGAAAGCATAACGAAGCAGAAAATAAAACATAGATAGTCTAAACAACGTTATAATATAGAAGAATAAGCCTAAACCAAATAACATAAACTGAATATCAAACATAAGTATGAAAGCTTTTACTCAACATAGATGAGCTACTAGGACAGACCCTAGCCAACTCGAAGTCTGAATGTAAAACTGAATCCGAGAAATGAGATAAGCAACATGCCCTTGAAACATGAGGAGCACCCAAGCTAGCAACGTTGACCAGATCCAATACTAACCGTGGGCCTGATGGAAACCATATGAACCTATATTATAAAACAATATAGGTAAAAGAAGTATGTTGTCAATACTATGGAATGTATTGAGCATGGAGAATATGCAATAACATAGCTGAAACAACTAAAAAAAAGCTGTAACAACTGATACAAGGTCAAATTACATGTCTGAAAATCATATTATAAACTGAGTGAGAGGTACCGTTAACCAACATAAACCATGTGAGCTATAACATGGAGTCCAGTGTCTTCCCCACACCGAAAAGTGATTGTAAGGATCTTACTCATGATCTTAGGTTGATCCACTAACTATTCTTTGTCCAATTAGGACATCCTTCTGTGGCTCGCAGTTCTAGGACCTGGGTAATCGTGCTACTCTAACTCGGTGCTAGGTAATTCTCTCAACAAGAATAATCATTCATAATCATAAATCATAGCCTTTAAAAGAAAGGTAAGAATCTAGTATATACCCCTACTCAAATCATAAGAATAGCTCCTGAATCATGTCACGACCTCGTAACAAGTTAGTAAAAATTACTTAATCATAAGCATGAAGTCATGGTGAGAAGACTTCAATCGGAAGAAATCTCAAATCACAAGATCAAATTGAGGGTTACTTCAATTAGAAGTAATCAAAATCTTGTAAATTCATAATGAGAATGCTTCAATCTGAAGAAAAAAACATAATAATATTTGCTCAAAAGCATCCTAAATTCATAGTTTTCTTCAAATCATGGTTCATCCATATCAACAAAGTTAAATTCATAATCATAGAGTACTTGCATGGTATGGGTTCATGATATTTATTCTTAAAATCGATGAATTGTACATAAATCATGCATTAATAGGTCAATTTAGAAGAAATCAATGCAATTAAATAGAACCCATAATGAATGGTAGGAACTCTAACTTGAATCATGATCAAAACTTATGAAATTAAGTTTAAATTGGGACTCCCCGAATCAAAGAGGATCCACGGATGAAATTTCCACATACCTCAAATGAAATTCGCGCTTGAAATCTTGGAAGGAGACTTGACTCGAAGAACCCTAGAGCTTGACCTTGATCTTGCCTTGATAGAAGAATCCAAAGAGAGAATTTTCTAATTGAGTTGGGATTTGAGTGAATGAGGGATTAGACTGATAGGATCCCCTAAATCGCACCTACAATAATCCAAAACGATGTAGTATGGAAGTTAAAAGAATGGGGAAAGACTGAATTATCCTTGAGAATTCACCGCCAGACTAGAACCATGGATGCCATTTACGGACTGTGAAATTTTCTACAGCCCGTACAATGATCTGTCAAAGTCAGGGACAAAAGTTCATGGTCGCTGAAGTTGACCCACAATGTCACTGCTACGGCTCGTAAAACACAGTTTGGGTCGTGAACCACGTTGTAGAACCCATTTGCTGGGAATCCCAATTTTCTGAAGTTTAATTCTACGGGGTCATCTACGGTCCATACAAATTTTCACGATTCGTATAACAACTCCCGTCCTGTCTCAGATCAATTTTCCAAGTCTCTGAATCTCAACGCATGAGCCACCATCTACGGCCTGTGATTGCAACGACGACCCATAGAACCTTCTGTAGACCTCAACTCAATTTTCAAGAATGCATAGTAGTAGGGTTCATAGACCCCCTTCACGATATGTGGAACACTCTACAATCCGTAAACTAGGCTCATGAAATACTGCACCAGGAACTTCCTTTTATCCAAACTTTTCCAACTTCCTGGACATTACAATATCTCCTCCTCGAAAATATTTGTCCTTGAATGAGATTCAAGCTAGCACGGATGGAGTAGAGGAAGATCTAACAATCCAACATGAATGCAATTTACATTTAAAAAAGCAATAATTTCAAGGAGCGATCAACTCCAAGCTAAAACATGAACTTTAAAACTGATTTCATGAGTATGCATACATAGGGAATCATGAGAAATAACTGAAACACATGAATTTGAAGAAAAGTACGTAGGAGGAACTAATACCTCAAACTGAAACTGAAATAGAGGAAAAGAGATGAGGATAATAGGACATCATGTCGGCATCGGTCTCCCAAACAGCACCCTCAACTGACTGATTCTGCAAAAGAACCTTGACTGATGCAACCTCTTTATTTCTCAACTTCCGAACTTGGCGGTCTAAAATCTCAACCTGGACCCTTCTTCATATAATAAACTCTCTTTCACACCCACATTCTCCAAAGGCACAAGCAGCGTGGATCACTGATACGTGGAACATTGAATGAACTGATGCCAATTCCAAAAGCAAATCCAACTCATAAGCTAATTTACCAACATGCCTTAAAATCTAGTATGGGCCTACATAACGAGAACTAAGCTTCCCTTTCTTGCCAAATGCATTACACCCTTCACAGGTGAGCCCAATCAACTTCAAATTCAAGCTGCCGCCTTCTCACATCCAAATTGGACTTGGCGGCTTTGGGCAGTTTTCGTTCTTTCTCTAATGTGTCAAATCTTCTCCATGGCCTTATGAACTAACTCGAGTCCTTTCAAAGCCACCTCACCAACCTCAAACCACCCAATAGGGGACCTACATCTCCTACCATAGTAGCCTCAAATGGAGCCGTTTGGATACTCAAGTGATAGCTATTATTATAGGCACACACAATCCATGACAAATGATCGTCCTAGTTACCCTTGAAGTCAATCATGCAAGCCCTCAACATATCCTCTATAGTTTGAATAGTCCTCTCGGCTTGACCATCAGTTTGCGGCTGAAAAGTTATACTAAGCTTAACTTGAGTACCAAGACTTTTCTGAAACGACTTCCAAAAATGATAGGTAAATTGAGTATCCCTATCCAATATAATAGACAATGAAATACCACATCTCTTGAATGTAAAGTCGGGCATAGTCCTCGGTTGAGAAGTCTTAATCAAAAGAAAATGTGTTTTCTTAGTCATTTAGTTTACAATCACCCAAACAGAGTAATGTTGATGTCGAGTACGAGGTAAACCTATAACGAAATCCATATTTAACTCCTCCCACTTCCAATTAGGGATCTCAATGTCTTGAGCCAAACCACTAGGCTTTTGATGCTCAACCTTGACTTATTGACAATTTGAACACTTAGCCATAAATTCCGCTATATCCTTCTTCATGCCATTCCACTAATAGACTTCACACAAATCACAATACATCTTGGTAGCTCTTAGATGAATCAAATATTAGGAACTATGAGCATTTGACAAAATTTGTTGCCTCAAACTATTAACATTCAGAACATATAACTGACCTTGATATCTAAGCACTCCATTTCCCCCTTGGTAGAATGTCTCAACGAACTTTTCAAGAATCGCTTTCCTTTGTTCAATCAATAATGGATCATCATTTTGCTTAGCTTTCATATCACTTAGAAGAGACGATTCCAAATCATTTTGCACAATAATATCGCCATCCTCGGAACCCGTCAAATGAAATCCCAAATGGGCCAGCCTATGAACATCTCGAACCAACTCCTTTTTCTCATCTTCAATATGAGCACCGCTCTCCATAGACAATCTACTAAGGGCATTCGCCACTATATTGGCCTTACCCGGATGATACAACACACTCATATCTTAATCCGTTAACATCTCTAGTCACCTCTGTTGGCGAAGATTTAACTCTTTCTGCTTGAACACATATTGCAAACTCATATGATCGGTGAACACATCTACATGAACACCATAGAGATAATGCCTCCAAATCATCAAAGCAAACACCATCGCTAATTCGAGATCATGAGTCGGATAATTCTTTTCATGCAACTTAAGTTGCCTTGAAGCATAAGCAATCACCTGACCATGTTGCATCAAACACAACCAAGACCAATTCTTAAGGCATCATAATACACAACAAAACCATTGGATCCTTTTGGCAAAGTTGAAACAACAACTGTAGTGAGTCAAGTTTTCAACTCTTGAAAATTCTTCTCACATGCTTCTGACCACTCAAATTTGACTTTCTTTTGAGTCAATCTAGACAAAGAAGAGGCAATAGAAGTAAATCCTTTCACAAACCTTCTATAATGACCGGCTAAACCCAAGAAACTCCAAATATTTGAAAGGAGATAGAGGTATAGGCAAATTCTGTACCACCTCAATCTTTTGAGGATCAACCCTTCCCTCACCAGAGACAATATGGCAAGGAATGCCACATATCTTAGCCAGAACTCAAACTTGCTGAACATGACAAACAATTGATGGTCTTTTAAAGTTTGCAACACAATCCTCAAGTGATCAACATGCTTCTCTTTACTTTTGAAATAGACTAAAATGTCATCAATGAAGACAACAACAAACATATAGAAGTACTACTTGGACACCCTGTTCATTAAATCCATAAAAGTTGCAGGGGCAATCATTAGCACAAAAACCATAACCAAAAATTCATAATGACTATACCAAGTCTTGAAGGCCGTCTTTAGGATGTCACACTCCCTTACTCAAAGTTGATGATAAACCGATCCAAGGTTGATCTTAGAGAAATAACTAACACCTAGAAGCTCATCGAACAAGTCATCAATTCTTGGGATAGGATACTTATTCTTGATGGTGACTTTGTTCAACTGTCGATAATCAATGCACATACAAAGAGAACCTTCTTTCTTTCGAACAAACATACTAGAACACCCTATGGAGAGATACTCGGTCTAATGAAACCCTTCTCCAAAAGGTCTTTTAACTAATGCTTCAACTCCTTAAGCTCGGTTGGAGCCATTCAATAGGGAGGAATAGAGATAGGCTGGGTGTTGGAACGAAGATTTATGCCAAAATCAATTTCCCGAGGGGAGGAATACTGGGAAGATCATCGGGAAACATTTCTGGGAATTCATTCACAACAGGGACTAACTCAAGAGTCGGGGCTTTGACATTAGAATCCTTAATTCGCACTAGATGATAGATACAATCCTTAGAAACCATCTTTCTAGCTTTTAAATCGACCTATAAGCGCTGAACTGTTACCCTTTTATTCAAATACTGGTTCATTAAGGAACTGAAATCTTACCACTCGAATTCGATAATTAGCTGAAGCATGACATAAATATAGCCAATCCATGCCAAAAATGACATCAAAGTCAAGCATATCAAGCTCTACTAAGTCGGTTGAAGTGATTTTCAAAAAATGAATCGGACAATTTCTATATTCATGCTTAGCTATGATTGACTCACCAATGGGGTAGAGACTTGAAAAGGCTCAAGCAAGATTTTGGGATTCACACCAAACCTTGTAGCAACATAAGGAGTCTGATGTTATGATATTTTGATGATTTAATAAATAGTGGGAACTGGGAACAGATGAGGGACCTGGTCCCATATGTGTTGAGACCCTAAAAGCGACATCCGACAAATAATACACTGCACCTGCAAGATTGCTATTTGTTGGTGCGTGTCAGCCTGCTCTGCAGAAATTATCTAGCCAATGAAATTGCTCCAAATGGTGATGATGTTGGGTATATATACCCAACCTTTCTTGAAGAGAAATCTTGAGAGTTTTTACACACGTTGAGTGAGTGTTCTTGGTGAGGCTCTCGAGTGTATACTTAGCAGAATCAGAGTTGTATTTTACTTTGTGTATTTCATTGTGCTGAAATGGTGCTTGCATCTTGTGAATCGATTCCTAATCTATAAAGAGATCCGATATTTTAAGCAAGCTTTTTGCTCTTCATTGCTAGAGTTTGCTATGGCGAGTATTGAAGTTTAAGTTGGCTAGAGTTAGTGGATTTAGTGAGTAACGGAGTAGCTACTTAGTTGACTCGTACCTGTGGTAGAGTTATCACAATGAGGGGGAAGAGATCTACAGCTAGGTTCCTTGGTTGCAAGAGGTTGTAATCCAAACCTTTGCTCTCTTGAAGATTAATGGAGTTGGGTTTCTGAGTACAGGTCATGGTTTTCTCCTCCCTTGAGCAAGGAGGTTTCCACGTAAAACAATTTGTCTTGTTTTACTTTGCTGCTTTAACTGTTTTAGCTGTTCTGACGAGGGACCTAGTCCCCTTCTCAGTGGAAGCTGACGTTTCCATCAATTGGTATCAGAGTGTGGACTCTCTAAAAGGTTAATGCCTAGAGAGGATCTTGAAGAAAAATGACAGCTCCACTGAATCTTGAAGAGGGTCAGTTATCTACCAAACCTCCTCACTTCAATAGGCAATTCTATAGTTGGTGGAAGACTCATATGCATGATTTTTCTCATGGCTGAAGATAGTGAGCTATGGGACATTGTGCTTTATGGTCCTTATATTCCTACCTTGGAAGTGAAAGATGGTGATATCACTCTAGTAGTCCCTAAGACTAGACAACAGTACAATGAAGTAGATCGAAAAAAGATTGAGAAGAACTACAAGGCAAAGAAGCTGTTGGTCTGTGGTATTGGGGCTGAGGAGTACAACCGGATCTCTGCTTGTGAGTTAGCCAAAGAGATCTGGGATTGTTTGCGCACAACTCATGAAGGCACTGAGCAAGTGAAGGATTCCATAGTTGATATACTCGCAACTCAGTATGAAAACTTTACCATGAAGAAAGGTGAGTCTATTCATGATATGTATATCAAGTTCTCTTCCATTATCAATGAGCTTAGGTGTTTGGGTGAACCCATTCACCCCAGCAAGCGAGGAAGATTCTCAAAATTCTTCCTCAAGTCTTGGGCCAACATAGTTGATGCAATCATTGAGTCCAAGGATCTGAACATGTCGACAATGGATGCCTTGATTGGCAATCTCCAAACTCATGAGTTGAATAGAGCAAATGATGCTGCTAAGAAGGACAAATCACTAGTTCTAAAGGTGGCACAAGGTGTTGAATCTGATGAAGATCAGGTGACATACCTCACAAGGAGATTCCAAAAAATTGTGAGGAAGCATGGTGGTTTCAAGAAGGGAAATCTTAACAGAGCTGCTACTGCAAATGATCTGTCTCAAGTGTGGAAAACCAAGGCATTTCATTAGAGATTGTCCAATGCACAAAGCAAAGCAAAAAGGCTATGCCAAGCTTGGAGGCACCAAAGATAAGTCAAGGGACTTGGTCCCTGACAAGAAAAGCAGAAAGGCTGCAGCAGACTATGTTGTGAAGAAGGCTCTTACTGTTTGGGGAAATTCCTCAAGTGAGTCGGAAGAGTCTGAGCACACAGAGGATGCTTCCTTGATAGCTGTGAGGAAAGATGAGGAAATCAACCAAATGTTTGCATTCATGGCAAATTCTGATGATGGTGATGAATCTGAGGAAGAGGTAACCCTATCTGATTTTAAGCAAAATTTGCATATTCTTTCCATTAAGAAGCTGAGGAAGTTAGTTGTTATTCTTATTGATTCAATAACTGAGTTAACTACTGAAAAGGATGTGTTGAATAACCAATTAGATCTTGTTCAAGATGAAAAGGTTTCCCTAGTTTCTCAGTTATCTGGAGTTAAAAACATGTGTTAGATCTAAAATTAGAGAATATGACTCTTTGTGAGAAGCTGAATGAAGAGTCAAAGGGTTATCTGAAAGGGAAAGAAAAGGCTAGTTGCTTGCAACTTGAAATTGAGGCTATCTGGATGAGGCTGAAACTAAACTAGCCATGGCACTAGAAAGAAATGTTCAGTTAGAGAGGGACCTGGTCTGAGTCAAAGAAGAATTGTCCAAATCTCTCAAATGGACTACTTCTAAAATGTTAAGTTACTCTGACTCATTAGGGATCTAGCAGTATTGGTCTGGGGTTGGTGAAGAAAAGTCTGTCTCATACCACTCACCGCAAAAATGTCAATGAATCTAATCTGTTGCTGTGTACTCACCGTGGAAGAGATGGTCATTTGAAGACTAACTGTCCTGTATTGAAAAAGTTTGAAGATCGTTTGGTAGGATATTTTGAACAAAAGAGAAGAAGAGAGGGACCTGGTCCTAGGGTGAATTCTCAGAATAGCTCTAAGTTGAAGAAAGTGGTGCTATCCCCCTGGACAAGAATAGTGTTAATTACCCCATTATTTGCATGGGAACTCAACTTAAAATGGGTTCCTAAGACTAACAAGTGATCTCTTGCAGGTAAGTGAAGGAAGCAACACCCAATGCTGGTACATGGACAATGGCTGCTCAAAGCATCTGACTAGAGGCACTTCAAGGTGGAGGTGTTTCTTTTGGAAATGACAAAAAGCGATATATTCTTAGTATTGGCAGGATTGGAAAGTCACTAGATCACTCAATAGAAAATGTCTATTATGTGAATGGACCGAAATTCAATTTGTTGAGTGTATCCCAAATCTGTGACAAAGGGAATGAAGTAAAATTTCGCTCAGAAAACTGCATTGTCACCAATTTGGATTCAAAAGAAGTGGTTCTTATTGCAAAAAGAGTGAAGAACATGTATGTGGCTGATGAATCTATACAGGGAAATGATCTCACATGTCTTGGTGCTCAAAGTGAGAATGCAGAACTTTGGCACAAAAGACTTAGTTATGTCAGTTCTTCATTGCTGAACAAACTTGCTTCAAGGGACCTAGTCCGTGGGCTACCAAAAGTAAAGTTTGCAGAAAACACAGTGTGCGAGGCATGTGTTAAAGGGAAGCAGACTAGATCCTCTTTCAAGCAAAAGAAGCAAGTTAGCACTACCAGACCACTGGAGTTGATTCATATGGATCTATGTGGGCTAGTGAAGATTCAAAGTAGAGGAGGAAAGAAGTATATCTTGGTGGTCGTGGATGATTATTCAAGGTTTACTTGGACTATGTTCTTAAGGTCCAAGGATGAAACTTATGATGAATTTGTGATCTTTGCTAACACGATACAAACAAAGTTGATATGTAGGATAGCAGGGATCAACTCTGACCATGGAACTGAGTTCAAAAATACAAGGATGGATACCTTCTGTGCTGAAAATGGAATCCATCACAACTTCTCAGCTCCCAGAACTCCTCAGGAAAATGATGTGGTAGAGAGGAAGAATAGAACCTTGGTGGATAATGCTAGGACAATGCTGATTGATTCTAGGCTTCCAAAGAACTTTTGGGTTGAAGTTGTAAATACGGCATGCTATGTGACCAACAAGTGCTTGATCAGGTTAATTCTCAACAAAACACCCTATGAGCTGCTCAACAATAGGAAGCCTAAAGAAAGTTACTTGAGAACTTTTGGTTGCAAATGCTTTGTTCTCAACAATGGCAAGGAAGACTTGGGCAAGTTTGATGCAAGAAATGATGAAGGTGTTTTTGTTGTCTATTCAAGTTTCAGCAAAGCTTATAGAATCCTCAACAAAAGGACACAGTGCATTGAAGAAAGTGCCCATGTGATCTTTGATGAGTCTGGTGAACTTGAAAAACTGAAAGATCAAGAAAATACTGAATTTAAAGAATTGTTGCAGTTCCACAGGGATGGTGTCAATGCTTATTAGAATGGAGATGGCAACTTGGAGCAGACTAATTTTGATTTTGATGTTACAGGTGTTCCTGATGGGAGGATCTGGTCCTTCACCAGTTGTTGATAATGAACAAAGCATTGCTGAACAACCTGATAATGCTGATGATGGAGAGGCCGGTGCTGATGATGAGGAAGAAAATCAGGTTACTACAACATCCTTACAAAGACTCAGATCTGCTCATCCCCTAGATAATGTTATCTCACCTTTGGATTCTGGAGTACAAACCAGATCCAAGATGAGGAACATAGTTGCATTTTCAGCTTTTGTCTCCTCAATTGAGCCTAAAAATGTGAAAGAGTCTTTGAAAGATGTTGAGTCGGTGAATTCCATGCAAGAAGAGTTGCACTAGTTTAAAAGAAGCAAAGTATGACACCTGGTCCCTAAGCCATCTGATAGAACAATTATTGGAACTAGGTGGATCTTCGGGAACAAGCTGGATGAACATGGAGCTATTGTTCGTAACAAGTCAAGGTTGGTGGTTCAAGGCTACAACCAGGAAGAAGGTATTGACTATTGTGAGAAATATAGGAGAAAATATTATTGAATTGTTGTCTACATTATTACATTGAGACCCTATTTATAGATACCATA
>JBCEWC010006851.1:0-22326 GCA_038996855.1 Solanum aculeatissimum | reverse complement strand
TCATGCATGGTTACTATCAAACTAGCTAAACAAAAATTTGATGGGTATCATTTTTACACAAAAATTACTATTCCATGAATATCAATACTATGTACTACTAATGCTTCCTAAACATCCTAAACATGTCGGTTCAACATAAATTAAAATCCACAGGGAAAGAACACAGGCAAGAAAACTATTTGGAATAAAAAATTAGAATAGTTATAGGCCAAAGTTACTCAGACTTCACTGAGGTCATAGAATCACCCACACCCCATCAAAAAGACTGTGCATTGTCCTCAATGCATGTAAGCAAAATGTAAAGGACTGGGGTCAAAAGAAACATACTTGGGCACCTAAGAGCCTTTCTCAGTATCACTCTGCCCACCATCCACAAGCCTGGTGGACTCCTCAATAGTAGGAGATAGTCTGAAGGTACCCTCACCTCTAAGCAACTGGTGTATCCACTCTTGTTTGGCCTCCTCCCCCTTTCGAGATCTAGCCAGGGCAATTTGTAGATCCTCCTCCTCTGTTCGCTCTCCACTAAGGTACTCCACATCTATATCATTTGTGTGGGGCCTCTTCCTGAAGGATGTCTGTGTGGGCTCCTCTAGAGCGAACATATCTATAATAGGTATTGCAGCTGGCATGGTAGATGGAATGCCTAATGGAGTAACTAATGTTGAAGCAATATCGGTCTGAAGCTGCTAAATCTCTATTTGTATCATCGATAAGTCAACTGGGGCCACTGTGCGGAGGCCCGTCTGGACCTGCTCCTCAAAGGCATCGATGCGGGCATCCACCGGTGCAAGACCGTCTCTGATGACAACAACTGTGAATGCTTGCATATGACTCTTAGCCTCTGTAACAACCTGGAAGACCCAGGGCCTCAAATGTTGTAGTACCTAAGCCAACTATGACTTAGCATGCATCAATCTCTGCAATAGTGCCTGAAAGGACACTACCGACACAAATACAATACCGACAGGTGGTGAAGTGGCAAACATAGACTCTGAGATAGTATCAGTAGTAATAATGGGCCCTTTCCCATCAACAGTCTCTGTCAGTGGGGGGCCTTACCATTCGGTGCAGCGATAGAAGAGGAGGTATCGATCGGAGGCACTAAGGCGAGCAAATCTGGAAGTATAACCTGTAGCCTCGGTGCCCGATAGAGTGCAACAGGATTCTCCTCAGCCTTTATCAGGATGGCATCTAACGTGCGCTGCACCTCCACTAGTATATCCACGTGATGCAATATTCGAACCCCCACCATCAACATAGACGATGTATCAAGCACGAGAAGGGGATCATAGTGGACCTTCTCAGGGCTGCCTTGTGGATCTGCTCTATAATCAATGCACCCCAATTAATAGCATAACTAGCCAAGATTCTGGCCACCAGCATAGCTCTTCACAGCATCAAGATATTATCTACAAGTGTTGGCCGGATCCTCTAGCGAACAATCACCCACCAAAATTTGGGGGGAAAATTCAATAAAGCCATCACGATAGGTACCCAAGCAGACCAGATCTTGTAGTATAAATGTGGGTAACCACCCATCTCATCAAATGGGTCCGATGCTATAGGTCCCTCATCACTTCCAAGTTACGTGCCTGCCCCACTTGTGATTGAACTCTATTGTGGAGCTAGGGGTTGTGAACTTGGGTCCAAATAACATCCTCTGAATGGTCTTCTCTGACATGTGGACCACCTGGCCTCGCACTCTGACCTCCTCTAGGCTGGATTGGATGAAGGACTTCTTCCCCTTGGGAAGAGTATGTTGATAGTAGTAGCATAAAAGGTGATGAACTCCCTCAGCAATACCGGTGAGTACCTCCCAGCTGACTATGCCAATAACTAGAGTCTGTGTCAAAAAATGGTGTCCTCTAGCCTCAAGTCACTGTCGAGTCCTCTAGTGATGACTCAGGACTTCTCCAGTATAGAACGAGTAGGTCGGCTGTTCTTATTCCTCTGCATATCCTCCCTGAATATAGTCTGTATGCCCTTGACGCACTACCTATTATGCTCTACATCTGGTGATGACTCAGGTACTCGAGGGATAGAGGATGATGAGAATTCTAATCCCTCCTCAGAACCAGATCCATACCCCCTCCTGGAGGAGGTCATCTGAATACTACTGTTGGCCCTGCCACCTCTTTCTTCACACTTGGGAGGGTGTACCACAATACCCTATGATGTAGCATGCCTAGAAGAAGCTCAAGTCTGTTGTGGCTCTACATAAGAGTCTGGTTGGATGTCAAGCTCCTCTACAGAGCCACTAGCCTCGAGGGCATGCTCTGAATCTGTGGCCTCATCTCGCAGGCATGCCTTTATAGCTCTGATTTATTCTTTCTTTAATTTAGGGGCTATGGTACCTGCAATACACATAATCATGAAATGAATTAGTTCTATGAATTGCAATCCAAAAACACAAGAAAATGTTAGAACTAGACTGGGGAAATAAGGGTTCACAAAACCCTCTTTACGAGTTGTAGAGTACTCTATGAGTCATAAGGGTTTCATGGGATAGTGTCTAGAAACTATTCACCAACTGGAGTTCCATCCACAAGACTCAGTCATAACTCGTAGAATGCTCTACGAATCGTAGATTGAGTCATGGATGTAAGTCCTAGTTCAAGTTCAGTACTGGCAAACTCTACGAGTCGTGGAACAGTCCACGAGTCATGGAAGGTCTCGTATGATGAAGCCCCTAGAATTATTGTACACTGGAACCTTTCATGAGGGGCAAAAACGGCTCATGTATTGATCCACGAGTCGTAAAAGACCCTCGTAGAAGTAGTCAGTGTTAAAAAATTCTTGAAAACTTCATCTATGAGTACCCCGACTAATTTTATCAACCAAAACAACATTATCAAGCAAAGTTTCATGCACACACATGAAAATTTACACCAAGTTACTAACCCCACTCATGCATTATCATCAAAAATATCCCATCAAAAAGATTTATTATTATTTTAAATCATCCGACCATTTATCAATGTGTATATCAACTATTTGTCCATGTCAGAACATATTTTTCAATATATTACGATGACGGAATAGTTATACAATCACACAATTAAACACCTAACCATTTTCGGTACCTATTTCAACCCTATCTTAATCGAATTAGTCATCCTTATGACTAAATTTCAAAGAATAGGATTTGAATAGGTTCACCACTCCGCTAAACCCATCCCCAATCCCAATCAAAACTTAATACAAACTACAACTCAGTAAATTAAGTTGTAGGGACCGTAAACTTACTAATTTCAAATGCGATTTGGTGGAGAATGACAAGGACACTGTGGGGGTTTGAAACCGTATCTAAGGAGGGTTCATCATCAGAGCTGCCCAGAAAATGATGTGGGTTGATAGATTTTTTTCAGAGATAGATGGGGGAAGTTGGACTAGGGTTTGGGATCGATTGGTGTTTGCAATTAATAGGGTCAAAATAATTTTGACCCCTATTTAAATCACACTAGGTCGGGTTAGAATTCTAGGTTTCTGGTTTCACAAAACTCTTATTACAGGCCATGGAATGCTCCACGACCTATGGATCGTGGTTTTATGAAAGCCTAGACCCCTTTTATCCACACTTGTAGTCTACAAATCCTTATATGAGTTGTATCTTGGAATATGACCTGTAAAAAGGTCTCATAAACCACTTTTGACACTTAGGAAAATTTAGGGACTTACTTGGGATCCACGAACCCAATCCACCACCTGTAGTTCTACATATGAATTGTGGACTGGAGTGCATCAAATCCTTGCTTACTAGAGGATTTTACGAGATAATCTACGGGTCGTACAATGCAACATGACCCGTAGAGTAGTCGTAAAATCCATTTTCTGCTCCTTTTCAGCCAAAAATGGTTGACTTGGTCTAGTACCTATAGAACTTGCAAAAATACACTGTTACCCTATATAACACCAGTCCATTGTCCAAAATTTACATCTTAAAAATATAAAAAGCTAACCTATAAGTCTAAAGCTTTAAACTAAAATCTAAACTATGATTATTACAAAAATATCTTGGGTTGCCTCCTAAGTAGCGCCTGATTTATTATCGTGGCATAAAGTGGGCTATCTAATTACTCAGACTTCATTAGTAGCCCATACCTACATATTGAGCTCATTTGGCCTCTTCATCGATCTACAGACGTTGAAGGTGACTTCTTCGTCATTCAATCTAAACTTGAGGAGGTCGGGTTCCATGTCCACTAGGGCTCGCGCAGTGGCCAAGAAAGGCCTTCCCAAGATGATTGGGACTTCAAAATCCACTTTGTAGTCTAAGATCACAAAGTCCACAAGGAAGATAAATTTGTCCACCTTGACGAGGACCGAGAAGAGATAGCACTACAATGTTGGAGCTCTTGTAAGAGGTCCTGACTCACCATGTGCTTCTTTGTCACCAGATCCTTCATAAAATTGGTGTATCCGAGCGTCTTATCCAATACCTCTATCAGTGGGATGTTAATGAAAAGCTACTTCAACAAGGAAAGGAAGTGTTTGAACTTACCTTCCTCCTCTTTTTTCTTTAGTCTCTATGGGAAGGGAGGAGGAGGTCAAGGAATGGGTCTCAACTATTTTGGTGCGATATTACTTTCCTCGATTAACATCTCTAGTTTCAACCTACTTATCCAAATACCCTCATCACGAACCTCATCAACATCTACTGGTATTGGAGGATTAGTGGTTTGCTTCCCACTACGAGTTGTGATAGCCTTACACTGCCCTTCATTCTTTGGATTCTGAACAGTGTTACTGGGCAGAGTACCTTTTTGGCATTGGTTAAGCTGGGTCGATATCTGGCCAAATTACTGCTCAAGCTGTTTGATTGAAACTGAATAAGACTCAATCTTCTGATTAATGTTGGAGATGTCAGTCTGAATCCCCCTGAGTATCTCATCCTGTGCATTAGCTTTCTTCAGTAATGTGTCAAACATCTCCTCAAATCTGGATGAATTTACACCAGAATCTCGATTATGGGGTGGAACATAGGTGTCACTTCTGTAGCCATCTCTGCGACCCCAATAAGCATCTCTCTCTTGGCCTCTGTTTCTATTATAGAAGCTACCCCGATTATTGTTATTGTAACATCCATCTCATCCATAGTTCCGACCTTGGTTTCTTTGCCCTTGGCGCCAGTAGTCCTGATTGAACCCCTGGGCGTTAGGCTAGAAACCCTCCGTCTGCTCAGCTATGAAGCAAGAATCTTCCTCAAAATAGGGTTCCTCATACATGGGCGCTCGGACAAGCTGATGAATGATGGCATTCACCTTCTTCGCATTCTGCTTCATCCGTAGCTCAACATGTTTACTAATCCGTGCAAGTTCCTGCATCACCTATTCACTGACTTGTGATTGCACCGAAGTAGTGGCAACTACAAATGTGCTCTTAGTTGTGGCTTTGTCCCTTGTGCCCCATGGACGATTAGTCTTGACCACCCGCTCTAGCCTCTCGGTGATCTCCTAGAAGGTATGATTTATGAAAGATCCACCCATGATGGTATCGACACTGTATGTCCATTCTTATCAAGGGCTTTGTAGAAGATTTCAACCAGGAATTTATCTACAATCTTGTGGTCGGGAACCCTCCTTAGACACTTTGAAAACCTCTCCCATGTAGAACCACTTGAATCACTAGGCAGTTGTTCGAAGTTTAGTATCTCCTTCTTTAGCTTGAACTTTTTGGAGATGGAGAAGTACCTTTCCATAAAGGTCATCTACAGTTCAGCCCAGTAGTAATCGAACTCTGTGGGAGCTCAGCTAACCATGACGTCGCATTGATAGTAAGAGATAATGGGAATACATAGAACCCAATGATATCCATGGACATATTTTAATTTCCCATTACACTCTTGCAGACAACACAATGTTGTGCAGGTGATTGTGTGGATCCTTTGACGGTAGGCCTGCAAACAACCCGCGATTTTGTAGCATCTGTAGCAACCCACTTGACACAACAAACTTAGTGCCACCCAGAAGTGGAGGTAACACTATCGCTCCCCTAACATCCATAGCCATTGGGTTCATCCGATATTGATTCCAATCATTAGAGGCAACATGAAGTCCCTCGGGCTGTGGAATGACTATTGGTGAGTTGTCCCCATTTGGATTCAGTGCGGCATTAGCTACATTATCAGTATCATTATCAGGTTGTCTAGCCATTCTTCTCCGAGTTTGTTTAATCTCTGGGTCAAAGGAAATCAAAGAGTGCCTCGACTTCTAGTAGTTGGCATGCACTGTTCACCTGCACCCTATAATAAGACAAAAACTACAAAAACATAAAATTAGGAAAATAAAAATTAATCTATCAAATTATGGTGCGCTAATCAAGTCTAGCCGTATTCCTTGGTAATGGTGTCATAAATATTGTATTGACTACAGTCGTTAATGCTTAGCACATACCTCTACTTGGAGGTTGAAGCAGTCGTAATCTAGTATTTACCCTAACAAGGGTTAGGATTTGTTCTCATGAGGAATATGGTAGACTCTGGATTAGCACAACTTGTAAGTGGATCGATTTACCTTACTATCTCCCAGAAAATAGAAAAATAAATACAAGGAGGGGGGTTTTGCGAGTAAAAGTAAATTCTAAACTAAACTTGCACATGTTCGTAATCAAGAGATAAATGAACTAGGGCCACGTGTTCCCCATGACTCCCTAACTAAGTGTTCTTGGATACTTGCGACTCTTTTATAGTGTGTATGTGCAGGATAATAAGTTATGTTCTCCTAAATCCTTGATCGGGCATCTAGGTAAATTTCATCACATTACTTTATCAGTCTCTGTGATGTTGGTTTACTAACCCTTACTTTTATCCCAAACAACCTTACTACATCTAGTTAGATTGATCAGCTGAGAGAAATCGATTCACTTCTGTTAATTAACTCTTTTTCTATTCGTCACTTCTTTGATCGGGCAAGTGATACTAGGCTAGTTATAATGTTGGCCTTTCGTTAAAAATAGTTAAAGTGAATAGATTAATTAATGCATCCTAACACCATCCAAGAATTTGCAAGTTATCCAATTTTTATCTTAGTTAGTTCTTCATAGTCCCCACAACCCTAGTTGTGGATTTAGCCACGCATATTTGGAGTATGATCATAAATTATGAAAGAAGAATACATAATTAAAAGACTTACGCACAAGAATAGATGAACACAAATCCAATTCCTCAATGTAATTACAAACTTGAATCAATAAAATCACAAAACAATGTTCACAAACTCTCTATTGAGTCTCTCTGTAGTAGTATCGTATATTGCTATACATATCATAAAAAAACTTAAAAACCTATAGATAGTACTTAAAATACAAAGATGAAACGAAATAGGATAATTTTGTCGGTGATAGTTATGAGCAACTTTTACGACTTCTGAGGCAGTTCACGGTTCATGGATCGAGGTCTCGTGGAATGTAGTTGCATCCTGCTGAAAACTTGCACGAAACCTTTCTACGGGTCTTGTAGGATTTAATGACCCGTGAAGGGTTTTATTTGAGCCACTTTCAGTAACTCTTCAATTTTTTATCTTCATTTCAGGGCCACACTCTACGACTCGTATTCTATTCTACAACTCATGGTCCTCTCTCGTAGAGTATGACTCACTTTTCACCCCTTCACTAGAACATCAAACGAAACCTCCTCTACGACTCGTGAACTGAACCACGACTCGTAGAAGGTCTCATAAACTATCAAAAAGTCTGCAAATTTGCACTTCACACTCAAAACCAAGCCAACACTGAAATCCTGCAAAATAAACATAAACAAACATCAAATATACTAACATGGCTTTGAGAACGCATAAAAATCCCTAGTTTTAAGCATTAAAAGTGTTGTATTTTGGAAGCACATCAATGTTGCATTTTTTCATGATGCAGACACATGTGTTAGGGATCATCAATTGGTAATTTGTTGAAGATTTATGTCATTCATAGAGTTTGGTGTGCCTTCCTAGCATTCAGAGGATTATCTTTTATTTCACTTCATGTCTTTGTTTCATAGTTAATGTAGCTCAAGGATTGTGTTGGCAGCTTCATAGTTAGTAGAGGCTTCATAGGTAGAGTCAATTAATATTATTTTGAAAAACTAATTCATTTATATAGAGTTGTTATTGAGTTACTTATTCATTAATTTTTCCCATGTAAGTATAATTCTTGATTCTGTAGATATTTTTGCTAATTCAACATGTGATAAGATCAAGTGGTTCACTTAGGGGCCAGTAATGGTTTCGTGGTCCCGACCACATCTAGGGTACCCTCTATAATGGTCTTCAAGGTCATTTTCATATTGCTGCACAAATTTATTATTTTACCCCTTATCGCAGCTTCCTTATAGTCATTATATGGTGTTGGGATGGGCGGCCTGCTTCCCAAGATTGTTGGATGGATTTGGTTCGAGTTTTCCTCTTTTCAGAGTCTTAAGTTGAAAAGATTTGATTTTAATTAGCATCCGGAGATTTGAGAGTCATGTGAAATTTTTAAAAGTTTCATCAGCTACGGAAGGTCTATTTTGTTCTAGAAGGAAGGTTGATTTGGTTTTTGGAACTTTCGTTTTGAGTTTTTACAAAAAAGTTGTTTTAACTTTAAAGTTTGGCCTAATATGACTTTGGTCAATATTTTGAGTAAATGTGTTTGGATGAAAATTTTGTCATCGCAGTTAGCTTTGGAATGCTAAATTTGGTCTAGAATGACCCTTGGTTTGATTCTTGAGGTATTCAAAGTGAGTTTTTGGCCATTTAGGTGTTTAAGTGTTTAAATGCTCGAGAATGTTGACATTTCGTTCAAACGACCTCTGTTACAAAATATGTCCATTTCATTGAGTTTGAAATGCCATTTCCAATTAGGTAGAATAGTTTGTTTGTTTCGATGGAGTTCTAAATGAGTTTCAAACCCTAGTTGGGGGAAATTGCAAGGTAAGTTCATTATTGAACTGAGTTGTTGGTGCATGCCTCTAGTGTCATCGCTTCTATAACCCTCGATCTCTTTTGTGAAGGCATCTTTACTGAAGGGCATTAGGGGAGGCAGGGTCGCTTAAGAAACTAGCTAGTCGCTTTAGCGGTGGTCACTTTAACAAACACAAATTGCACAAATTTAGCTCGAAATACCCAACTAACAAACACAAATTGTGCAAATTTAGCTCGAAATACCCAACTATGGCAGAACTATTTATACAAATGTATCAGAAACGAGGGTCAAACTATCAAAATCAATTACGCCATGATGCCTTCCATGAAAAATCTCTCAGTTTAGGCACTTGAATCACCCAATTTGGACCTATATTGGCCAAGAAATTATTTTCCATAATTTTCTCAAATTTTCAATCCAAATATGGTATGGACAAAAGATAAAATTCAAAACTTACCTTAAATGAAACTTCCAAATCACTTCTCGAGCTCACCAACGTGTTCCTTGTGAAAAATTCCACAAATTTGACCTTTGGATCACCCAATTTGAACTTAAAATGAAGAAAATATTGCTTCTTAAAGAATGAGATTAAGTATGGTTGCTAACATATATATACACACACATAAGGGACGCACTGAAAATGTTCACCGTGATCACGATGAACAATACTTCGAGATTATGGAATACAACTAGAATGACCTCCGCCATTGTGAAGGGTCCTCGCGAACACGAAGGCTAAGAAGCCTGGCTTCTGCGATCGCGGCTAGAGGCCCGCATTCGCGAAGGACAAGCAAGTCTGACCTCTACGATCATGATCAAGGGCCCGTGGTCACAAAGAAAATGTCGGTTGGCACCAGATATCAACTGAAAAAACTGGTATTTTCTAACTCAAAATTTTAGACAGGGTATTCAGAATCTTGTGCGTGCAAATGAACTATGCTACCCCACCAAATTTGATGTTCCAAATCCTATGGCGTAGTTAAAATTTTTGTACGAGTTCGTTACAACTAAATGTGGGTCACATTGTCATGGCCATGTTTTATCAAGTTCCACCGAAAGGCTCGGAGTGAGTTCGGAAACCTCGAAAATAGAACAAAAAATTATTTTAGATCAAACTCAATATTCCAGAGCTAATTGCACTGTCAGAATTTTCAGTTGGGAACATTTTTCAAGAACATTGACCAAAGTCAATTTTTGTGTAGTTTTTAAGGCTAAAACACTAGATATGATTTAAACTCGTACCGAAAGCATCAACATTCGAGCCAACCATGCTTCTAGCCTAAACTGGTCATTCCTGAGTTGATGGAACTATTAAAATTCCGTTCTGAGGGTATTTGCTTGAACTTTAGTTCGAAATCAACTTTTCAAGTTATAAAGGCCTTTAAATACGAAAAGCTGCATAGCATTCAAGCGAGCGATCAGGCGACCAAACTATCAGTGCCAGCATCTCATAAATGACCTAGGGTCGCTATAAAAATGCTCCAAATGGTGAAAAGGTGTAGTACAACAGAAAATGACATGGAAGGTCATTACATTTGTACATTTGATATAACTTTAATGTAGGACTACAAGATTGAAAATTCTTTTTATTTTTTAAAATTTTGTACCAAGTCAAACTAAATCATTCTTTTTGGAACAGAGTGAGTATTTGAAACTTGATCCACTGCCCAATAACATATTTTCTCTTCCTTGCAACATCAACACAATATTTCTTTAAACTATTTCATATTTTTTTAGAAGATTTATAAGTAACAAATGAATCAAACAACAATTAGTCCCATATATAGTTCAACAAATATTCTCTAATAATTTTATTATGTTTTTTGAACTTTTTCAGTTTTACTTCTTTAAGATTAAAAATTACAATTCTACACAATTAATATCACATAATATGAACATGATAGGATTTACTCTGCTTTCTCATTCATTAATAAAAATTCCAACAATAAGAATACAACTTTCTGATTTTATTTGTTGTTTCATACAAATGCAAATTAATTGTCATTTACATTATTGACTAGATCAGTACCAAGATTTGTTGTTTCAGAGACTGGCAACCCCATTAATCCAATGGACGAAAATATATCAAGCTCAAACAGATCAGAACTTGCACAACTTGCACCTTCATCATTATCTTCATCTTCAATATTTTTGTGGAATATTAGCTTATGATCTTCATGAACATAATTTCTATCGATTCCTTTTCTATCCTCCTCTTTTTGTTGGTCCATATCCAAATTTTTGTGTCCACATGAAGACCAAATTGATCCATTTGCTGATTTTATTTGTTTGTCCTCATCATTTGAGGAAATCTTTGTTTTTTTCCCATTTGTAAAAAGGGAGTTCAAGAAATTTGATAGTCTACCTCCAGGAGAAATGGGCTGCTTAATTTTCTTCAAAGCTCTTGACTTTGTCTTCTTAATATCAGCTTCATCATGATTTGTTTTTTCCTTTGTTAGAGAAGAATCTGTTGAAAATTTAAATATGATATGAACAAAAGTTTAAGAGAGAGTTGGAAAAAAATTACTAAAAACTAATACTTGATATTGCCATAAAAAATGATAAAAAAGAAAATTTGTAGACGTGACCAACTAGGACAGAATCTTTCAATCTTCTTTTTTCTCTTTTGGTCCCGCCAGCCAAGGACTTGTATATGTTTCTCAACTGAACGTACAGGACTATTTATAAGCTTTTATATATTTAAAAGTAAAACCCTCAACTAGTAGCATAATTTAGTTAAGCAACTAACAAATTGTAAAAAATTACAACTATTAGATTTTCTTTTCTTGCAATGTCACAGGTCAAGGTATTCTTATGGGCGGATTAGGCTGAAGTTGGAGATATTAAAATAAATTGAAATAGATATCGGATTGAGTCATGATCCATGCAAATTTGTTTTGGGCTCATATGGAATAACAATTGGGTTGGGTCACGGCCTATTTAATCTCAATAATTTTAACATATTATTATTTATATTTTATAGTCATAATTTGAATTTAACTCAAGATTTTTTCTTTTAAAAAAAAAGGTACAAATGGATAGCTAAACCTTAGAAGATATAAAATAGATAGTAATTCATACTTTCACTGTGGGAACATACGTTACACCAATGTAAATAAAGAGTCTTAAAACAAATTGAAATTGAAGATTAAATTGGGCTCAATTGATTTTTTTTTTAAAATGAATTAAGGCTTGAATAAGTTGAAATTAACCAAAATCAAATTATTCTAAGCCCAATCCATAAAATTCTGAACAGGTTGAGTGGATTATTCATATTTGGGCTCATTTTGATACTTGAAAATTCACATTTTTAGTAGTTAATTATAAGATACATGTAATAACAAAGACGATCTAATAATACAAAATGAATGCAAGTATAGATTGTCATGTATACTCACCATAGTAGTTGAAGTCTTTGGGATGTTGGTGCTTGTTAACAAACTTTTCTTGGTTAGTTGAAATGCAAGTTCTAATTGTTTTAGGCCTATTATTAAGACTATAGCAAGAATAGCCAATAGTTGAATTAAAGTTTCTTGATTTCTTCTCTTGGCCTGCTTGGTCAAGGGAGTGGCAAATAGGCCTATTATGATAGGGCTTAACAAAGAGAGGGAAAGAGCACAACATAATGAGAAATGGATTTGGATACACTAAGAAGAACAAGTGAAGAAAACAACTGTGATTGAGTTTATGCTTTTTATTCCACTCTGGGCTTTATATTACCTCCCAAGTTCTACTCAAAGGGTAAATGAGGAACAATGGAAAAGATTTATTCATACCATTATTTGTTAATCGAAAATAGTTTCAGCTTTGCAAAATCATCTTTTATACATGGTCAATGATGATTTGTCCGACGTCAATTAGATAATTTCTTTAAAAGAAAAAAAAACTTAAATATGTCATTAAACTTTGAGAATAGGTTCATTTATGTGTGCCATTTCAGTTGACAAATTATGGCATGAATGGACATTTTCTTAAACGAAAATGACATAGATGAATCAAACTTTTAATGGGTGGTATAGATGAGTCTTTTCTCAAAGTTCAATGATAATCTCTTTGTTATATTTAGTTTATCGTTCGTTATTCGTTAGATGAGGGTCTTTCGAAAACAACCTCTCTATCTCTATGAGGTAGTGGTAAGGTCTACGTACATTTTATCATCCTCAGACCCCACTTATGACATTTCACTGGATAAGTTGTTGTTGTTGTTGGTTATTCGTTTTTTTAAATTGTATTTTGAATCATATCTTTAAATTTCATGACACTTGTCCTAATTCCTTTTTTAAAAAACTTTTCTCAATTCTCTTTTTGGAAGTGCGGTAGACTGATCTAATTTTTCGTAGGTTTAAATTTATCGTTCCTTATTTACTTTTTCAAGTATTAGTTCAAAGTATATCTTGAAATGCTTAGACATGGCTCTAATTTTTATAAGAGACAATTTTCAAGTCTTTATTGTAAGTATGGTGAATATTCAAGTTCTTTTTGTAACTGTAATATTTATTTTTCGTGATTCATTTTTTTCCAAGTATTTTCAAACTATATCTTGAAACTCCAAGACATGGTTCGAATTATTTTTAAAAAAAGACTATTTTGAAGCCTTTTTTGGTAAATATGGTACATGATCTGAATTTTTTTGCAAGTTTAAAATATTATACCTGGTAGAATTACCAACATACTCCTAGACGAGAGATTGCCCGCATAACGCATAATCTTAGGTCTTTTTGGCAAATCTGAGGCTAGAATCGCGATCAACATGAAAAATTGAGCGGAAAAGTGGTCTCGGTTAGAACAATTGGATTAGAAGATAATTTGTCAGAGCAAAAGTGTAATTTCTAGCAAAGTGCGCGACACCTCCGCGTCGCGGACTTGTCGCAGATTTCCACTTAATTTTGGTTCTATTTTTTTTTACATGATTAAAAAATCAATCAAAAAAATTTCGAAAAAAATATACTTGGAGGGACCAAGTCCGCAATGTGGACCTGGTTCACCGTAGTACAAAATTTTTAATTTTTCGAAGGGCATTCCAGACTTTTTTCTATCCCTTCAAAACTTAATTCACGACTAATATAGGTCATTTTTAGCCTAAAGAAGGTTCCTAAACCTATGCTTAAGTCACTTACGCTAAAACTAAGTAAAGATTTTGAGCGAAGAAGAGGAGAAAAAGTTAGGGTTCAAGGGGATTGAGTCCAATTTCTTGCAAGATTGAGTGTCTTCCTTCATTCCAGGTATGTAAGACTAAACTAAAGCATGAAATTGTTCTTTTATGTGCCCCATTGATGATAATAGAAAGATTGTGAAAGTATTGAGTGTCTATGCATGTTTTCTTTGAAAGTTTTCTTGTAAACTATATATTTTATGTATTTTTACATGCTTGATAATCATCATGAACTTAATTTACTAAACAAATATTTTTGTATGAGTTATTTCATAAACCCTAGATATTATTTAACAAAAGATTGCATGAATGAACCTAGGGATTGAGTCTAGAACCTTGACATTATGATTTTGATTGTGATTGTGATTGTGATTGTGATAGAGCATGATGATGATGTTGATAAACTTGATAGTCCCGAGAGTCTTCATAATTGAACTCAAATGATTGGTCCAAATTGATAGTCCTCTTAACGATTGTTTACACTCCACTTGAAAAAAATGTGATTGAAAACTAATTTGATTGTTGATAGGCCAAAAAGGCTTGATTGAGATGGATTGATAGGAGTCCGTATGAGACTCATTGATTGAATTGATTGTCTTATGAGCACTAGGTCTTGGGAGGAGTATTGAGCACCGAATTGGGTAAGAGTAAGTCCAACTCGAACTCAATAACTATGTCGCTAGCATAGGATGATTGATATGGGCCATACTTCTGAAGTCCTTAAAGAGACTTGATAGATTGTTAAGCGTACCTTACCCTGGCAAGGTATTGGACGGGTGGGAAACCATATCACTTCGTTGTATAATCATCGGCTCATAGTATTAGTTGTCGGTTACAGAAATTCCCAAAATAGATTTTGATAGTACTCTGATTGAATTCGATTGGATTTGACTGTCTATGATTGGTCACTGTCTAGTCTTTATTCTTTCTTTAGATTTATGACACTTTAACTGAGTATTTTGAGATGATTATATTCTACCTTATATCTGTTTTATTTTGCCATTTTACATACTTGTACATTTCACGTACTGACGTTCATTTGGGCCTGCATCTTTTCATGATGCAGAGACAGGTACTAGAGACCATCAACTTGAAGATCTTCTCCATTTTTCAGCCGATTGGTGAGTCCTTCCTGTTTCGAAGGATGCATATTATCTATTTAATTTAGCTTTTAGTGTTAGACTTTAGATTTACTTATTTTAAATTGAGGTAGTCATGGGTCTATCATTGGTGCTATTGAATAGTTGATAGAGGCTTCATGGACTAGAGTTGATTGGTTTGAATTGTATATCATTTTGGGCTAGTTCCTTTCATACTAGTCTTAGTGATTTGATTTGACCATTTATAATTGAGATTGTCCATCTTTTTCTATCTTTAGTCTTCCTCTGATATATGTTAAATTATGATTGAATGAATGTGATGAGGTCAAGTGGTTCACTTGGGGATTAGGAATAGTCTATGATTGTCGATCACTTTAGGATACCCTCCGGGGCGTGACATAAAATTTATCATTCGTTATTCATTTTTTTCAACTATTTAATTATGTGCTATATTTACACTTATTATTTTTCAAATCATGTTAAAGAAATTTTATATTGTTTTTAGTAAGTTCAAAATTTTTTGTAGATTAAAAAAATGGAAAAAATTAAAACAAAATTTAATTGTGAATTATGTTGGGTTATAATTTAGAGATGAAAAAAATTAATTTATGAAATTATAACCCCCTAAAGTTCAGGTTGTTCAGGTTAATTAATGATCCGCATATTTATTAGCTTAGTTTATTTCAGTCCTTCAAAGATTTGGTGGATATCTAGCTCGAATATTAATTCAAGAAAATTCTTGTCTAAACATTTTTAAAAAGACATTTTGTTAATTTGACATGTTATATATGTAACGCCCTTACTAATAAATCATGTACTCACTTTCAAAAAGGTATTCCCTTGAGATAAAAAGAACCCCTACTTCACAACTCTTTGACTCGAATTTGTGTCGTTAGAGGAATTGATTTTCTTGAATCGTCAAAAAAAAAAAGGAGCAGGGGTTGTCTTAGTGTAATTTGGTTTACTTTTATGAAACCTTATATATTATACAACCCTTAATAATAGAGATTAAGGTGTGAAGTGACAAAAAAAAGAATGAAAAAGGGAGATTTGGGCAGTCACCATTTCTTGGGCAACCCTCTTAACTTACTTTTAGTATAATATATCATCCCCCCTCTTTATAAGTCGGTTCCAAGAGTGACATAAACCTTATAAACTCTCTCATAATTGTATATTTGACAAACATCACGAAAACAACCAGTCTCTTTGAGCAAAAAATCCAGAAACCCCCACCCTTTGGTAAATGGCTAAATGTTGTCTTGAAATCGTGTAATATTTAGTAATTGTGCAATATCTCATTTTATGTAGCTACATTTTAGTGTATAAATATGTTTTGGAAAGATAATTCACATACCTACAACTTTTATGCTTATGTGAAATTCTGAATCTTCTTGTATGATACTAAAAAAAGGGATGAAACCCAATGAACGTTTTGGCCCGTCTTTTGTGCCGGAGAGGCCTTCTTTGTGTTGTTGTTAGTATTTTAAGCATATATTGATGTGTGAGTTGTATGTTGCGATGGTTATGGGTTACTTGTAACTCCAAGACAAGTATATACAACTTTTATGATCATTTTGTGATCAAATTTGGTAGTTATGGATTCAAAACAGTGGAAGCAATTTAGGACAAGTTCTTTCCGGATTCTCGACTTAGAAATCCTTTGTGAGTGCCTGTTAATGCCCCAATTATAAATTCTTGTACAAAGGATATTTTGTAGTGATTCTTGATTGTTTTCAACCTAAATGCATATACCTGCAACGTTTATGTAGACTGAAAAAACCTAGTTTTTCCATTTACCAAATCAAAATCTAGTTACTATACAAGGGAGTCAAGCTACCCAGAAGGGTGTGAATTGCAAAACTTGGGCTCACTTTTGGTATCTATCTTGTTAGTTTATACCCGTTGAAAGTGCTAAATATTAAATGAGCATTTGAATTGAGTATTAAAGTTCTTACACTCTTGTACCATCTTAAAGGAATTGTTTGAAGAAAATGATGTTGTGTTGATCCACGACTTAAACTCGATAGGGTCGTTGTGTGCAACAGGTTAAGGTTAGATTAGTGTAAAACCTTGTTCTTGTTCTCTTGTTACCTGCTGGTATATTTGAAGATTACCTTAGTATCTTAGCTATGTTCTTGTCATTTTATCTTGTTGTGTTGATATCTTTTGAGACTTGCAGGACACTTGCTTAATTCGTCCATTTGTACGGATTACTTGATCATTTGACATCCTTGTGGACTTTGTCCTTCTTGTGGCTGTGACTTTGTCACTATTGGCATGCCTCTTGTTCGAATCAATTGTCATCTTGATTGTGGAATTTTTGTTCGTCCTAAATATGGAAATGATCCATTTTAAGCACAAACCAGAAAGCCACTCTTAATATGGTTCTTGATTCTCTTGATTGTTGGGTTTTCACCCTTGTTGATATAAGATTTCGATCTTTCTTAATAATTGATTATGTCTGGCCGTTTGAAGGCATGACATACATATTGGGCGAAACTTGTTATTTGACTGTCTTGTAAAAAGGAAAAATGCTTCCAGGAACTCTTGACACTTAGACCTTTAAATACCATATTTGATAATGTTGATCTATTTGTTCACCTGGTCTATTTATTATATTGCAATTGTGTTACCTTGACTTAAGAAAGGTAAATTGAGGAATCTAAAGGTTCCAGCTTGTAGCGACAGTTGTTTCTATCGTAGGGGATACCCGAGATGATGCTTGAGGATGACCATTGAAGATGAATTTTGGAGCTATACAAAAGATCACATTTGCATCTAAACATATATATATCGTAGTAGTTTTGGGACATGTACATGATTCTCCTGTTGCATATATATATATATATATATATGTATATTTGGAAGGTTGGTGTAAATTATGAAACTGTGGTTTGTAATTTAATATTTTGGCTTGTTTAGTTAGTTTGGAGCCAACAAACTTGCTTTTATATTAAATTATCAATTATTTTGAGGCAATTGTATGAACCAGAAGCTAATAAGTTTTTTGTCTCGGTATTTTAACATGGTAATAATTTGTAGCATGTACTGTAGCAGTATGGGTATGTACAAAATCTCGCAAGATATTGGTTTAAATTATTTTGAAAGGTGCTTATGCCATAAACTGGAACCTGATATCAAATGAACTATCTTTAGGAAAAAATCCTATACCTATAACTATTTTGAATTCATTATTCAATTATGATTAATATGTCATGTATTAAACTCTTAATATTTTAGCAAGTATTACGTAAGTCTAGATTATATAGAAGTGGCATCCTCTCACGAGGGTTGCTACAATATATATTATTTTAGTTAGTTTTATTTTTAAAGCAAACATTTGAAATATAGTAAGGCAAAAAATAGCTACAGTTTTCTAAAATTATAATTTGTAGCTACATATTATAGTAGAGAGGTGAGCAAGATCGAGACAGGTAGAAGAGAGGTGAGTGAGCAAGAGAGGGAAAAGATTGGAGAGAGGCAAATTGTATATGTATATTTATCTAATTGTATGTGTATATTTGTCAAATTAACTAATATATATATCTTGCAAGCGAGATTGGGAGAGGGAGGAGAGAAGTGAGTGAGATCGAGAAAGGAAGGAGAGAGGCGAGCTAGAGAGGGCAAAGAGTGGATAGAGGCGAACTGTATATGTATATCTGTCAAATAATTATATATATGTAATTGGTATACATATGTATATCCATATTAGACTCATCCAAATTCAACTCAACCCTTTTATTTATCACCTATAAAATTTAGAGAAAATTACATATATATACAAAAAAGTAAAATGTTTACAAAAAAGTAGCCAATGTTTTATTTACATAAAAAAATAGCCTAAAATCACCGAAACTATACATGACTATACAATATGGTTTGTCAAAAGTTATAGAAAGTATACACTTCTATACAATGTATATTATTTATAGATGAGCTATACACAAAATATACATTATGATACACAAATATACACCGACTATACATGTCTATACAACGAGGACTATTTTTTGTAATTTTTAAATTTAGTGTCTCTCGGTGTAATTTTACCTAAAATTTATGTTGTAACGATTAACACCGATCCTAACATGCTATTCATATAATAAAAAACTGGTAGACAAATCTTCTCAATGATTAGTGCTTGTGTCTAAAATTTAAACGTACAATTCATATGATAAACGTTTGAGAGACAATTTTCTCAATGATAAGCACTAGTGCTCAAATTTAGGTATTCGTTTAGCCATAAATGTTATCAAATATATTTGAAAACAAAACTTGAAAAATAAAAAATAGCATTTACCTATATAACTTGTTATTACTTGACAAATATTTTAAGTTCTCAAATACAATAACATACGTAGTAAAATTCCACAAGTGGTGTTTGGAGAGGATAAAATGTAGACAGACCTTACCACTACCTAATAGAGATAGAGTGTTTGTCTTCAAAATTTCAAGTTCCCAAATACTACAAAAACACACACACACACTAGTATTTAGACCAAATTCTAGTATATGAGAATTTTCAAAACTTAAAAATTGACATAACACATAAATATATCTTTTTATTTGGTTTCAGCTGACATTCATGTCCTTCAATTTTGAGTATGCACAATTAGTCACTTAAACTTCATGTAGGACAAATGTGTCTATCTACTCAATTTTAAATAAGTTTTATATGTCTACTTGTGCACACCAAAAGTTGGAGACCAAAATATCAATTGATGTAAAATTAAAGACACATTTATGTATTATACCTTTAAAAATTACCACAAGCTTTAATATTTTACAAAAAGTCATGATTTTTAGTTTTAGACTAAATTTCAGTTCTAATTTATTGTACAAATTTTACACAATTTAGATATATTATTTATATAATTTTTATTCAAATTTGCTCTCACAAGTCAGTTCAAATTATAAGTAGTAATAGTAATTTTTAATGGTATTTTCCTTTTGTTTTTTTTTTCTCTCTTTTTTCAGATTTATATTAATTGTGTTTATTGTCATAATTTTTCTCGAAACACGTTTGTTATAAAATGGTAATAAAAATTTACATAGTTTTTTAATAATTTTTAAAACTTATGAATATAAATCATATTTTAAAAAAAGTCAAATCCATTTTGGCTAAGGTAAACAGAGGGTTGGATTTGGAGCATACGTAAGCTCCAGCCTCCAGGTTAATCCGAATTCAATAATCTTGATTAAGATTTTATGTACATATTGTAAATTGATTACATAGATAAAACTTTTGAATCTAAAAAATGAAATAAAATATCAAAGTTGAATCTACAAATTCAAATACCAATTTGCATTGTCTGAGTATGTAGTGCAAGTGGTGGAATTAGGTATGGAAGATATATCTTTTTATTTCTTATTTCACGTTCGATATTAATATTAGAATAGAAGTGTAAATATAGATTCACATATTGCATAAGATCCATCTCTGAGAATGGTGTTCCGAATAAAATTATTTTCATTTTACTATGATTCACATATTTATATATTCTAGGAAAGAAATTCAACCAGTACCTGACAATGCAAAAATAATATTTTGTCTGGTCAAAAGTAGAACAATAGAATTAGTGGAAGTCATTCAAGCAACCTGCCAATTTTTTTCAAATAATGAAGGGAAAAGGGGGTAATAATATTGCTGGTACCCACATCAATCAAATAATATAATAATGTATGAGTCTATTTTTAGTCTGTTGGTGGATGGCTTTTCATAGTTGCCTTCATCGAAAATTTTTATGATGAGTGAATCATATCATGTCGTAATTATGTGAGAGAGTTTTTTAATATGTAAAAATATATTTTGTGGGTCTCATCGCTTATGCGTTTTACCTCTTATCTTCTTTCTCCTCCACTTTTGTCTTTCATTTATTTATCTCTCTAATATAGAGTAAATTATATTTTTCAGTTAAATTTATTTAAATATATTTCTTTGTATAGATTTAAAATAACACAATAATAAAATGAATGTGCAATAAAAAAAAAATTAGTAACTCGTTATTTTTTCTCTCTCTAACATTAATTCTCCTGTTATGTAGTTTATTTTTCTTATTTTTATGTTATTTGTCAAAAATCGAGATAAAGAGAGTCATATTAATTCAAATTTATTTAAATCATTACGTACTTAAAAAGAGTTAAATTTAGACGCATGCTCTTAACATAAAAAATCAACTTTCTAAAGGATAATATAAATAGTTATTTAAAATTATTTTTTAATTAACAAAATCTATAATTAATCAAAAATTTCATTTTACTCTAACAATTAATTCTTTTTGAAAGTGTAAAAATGATTGGTAAACTTGAAAAAAAAATTCTTAAGGAGTAAATTAGTGGAACAATCATTTTTATTTATAATTTTTTTAAAGAAGGTGAAAAAGGAAAATTAGACAACTAATATGAAAAATAAAAAGAGTATAAAATTCATTTTTTTCTTTTATTCTTTTCTCAACAATATCATAAACACTTAAATTCATCAAATATTTTCCAACAAAAAAAATTAAGGGAAAGAGCATCAATAATTGTGATAAATAATTACATAAGTTTTGGCTCAATTTCATGAAATCCAACAACAAAAAGTATCTATAAGCACCAATGTATATAAATACTCTCTCTATTAATTTATAAGATGTTTTTTTTGTCCTCAAATTCAAGCTATTAAATGTATTTTTTTTTAAATATATAAATTTTTGTGAATACTTTTCTGTTTTGAATTTCATGAAAATAGTACCAAAACTTATGTAATTATTTGTTAAGATTACTGGTTCTCTTTCCGTTATATTTTTTTGTTGAAGAATATTTAATGAATTTAAGTATTTATGAAATTGTAGAGAGAAGAACAAGATAACAAGTTAATTTTATATCCTTTTTATTTTTCATATCAGTTGTTTTTTTTTTTACACGTTCCTTAAGAAATTATAAATAGAAAAAATATAATTTTACTAATTTACTCCTTAAGAATTGTTTTACAACTTTACAAATCTTGTTTATACTTTCAAGAAGAATTAATTGTTTCGATAAAATGAAAAATATAATTAATAATATTTTAATTTTGTTAATTGATAAATAATGTTAAATAACATCAATATATACATACAAAAATACTACACAATAAAAATGTTGATAATAAAAATAATAATGATAATAAATATAACAAAAATACTACACAATAAAAATCAC